>JAQFXU010001176.1:0-32965 GCA_034693705.1 Spatulosminthurus flaviceps
GTATTTGGAGTGAAAAGTGTAATTCATTATTGTTGTAAAAGTCTGGATGGAACATATGAGATTAGCATAATCTCTTTGGACTGGTTTTAGTAAGAGAACAAGACTCTCCTCACTTGCTGTTCCTTTTAATTGCCTTTGTCAAGAGCAACTGTCAAAGTACTAAAGCAACCTATTCCTCAAACACGTTCAATACATATGTTCTAAGGTGAGTTCCTCTCGCCGATACATAACTACTTATTGAGCAAACACCGGCCGAATATAAAATCAAAGTGTATTTAACTTGAGGCAAGGGCAAAAAAAATACCAGAAGATATTAAAGCAGTGAGAGAGAGAGAGAGAGAAGGGAAGCTTCTGGTATGAGGCTATTAAACATATATTGCAAAATATTTCCTATATCTCAAACCATACCTTGCTTTGCTCTTTTCACCTATCTAATATACATAGGGAACCACACAAACCAATACATGTTCATAGAAAACTAGCTCAAGTAGAAACTTTTGGAAATTATATATCCTCTCGTCTGCATTTTTTCTTATTCTCTCTCTCTCTCTTCTAGCAAACTTTGTTAATGCTCACATTGTCTGTAGTAGTAGTAGTAGTAGTAGTTACAATATGACCAAGGGAGGAAAAAAATCGTGGACATTTCTAAGCTATACATTACATTTATATACATAGAAGAAAAACATTCTTTCGAAGCTCTAAAGGCAGGGATCTCTAAACTTGATGAAGCTCTGGCTTGGTGGTGGTAATCAATGCAAAAAGTCTTACTTACTGCTTCTCGAGTATCCTTTCGTTGTTATATGCCGACAATCTAATTTTTTTCAAATCTAGGCCATGCAATGTCGTGTGCTACTCCTTCTTGTGAAGAAAAGGTGTGTGCATTTCATGAACTTGGAAGTTTTATATGTTGAGAGTAGTATGATATATACACAAATGCTATTAAATCAAAATCAAGTTACAATAGCAATTCCCATATTGCAATTCTATAGCCAGAGCTCACCTGTTGAAATCAATACAATATTTATATACAATATATGAACTAATATGAAGGGAGAACGTACACGATAATTTTTCATGTCTTGAGCTTTCCTGACACATGTGAGTTTGAAATCATGCAAAAGGTGACCGTGGTTTCAATATATTCTTATTTATTAAAGACACTTTTACTCCATTATAGGAATTATCACTTGTCCACACTTACTTGCTCATTCTCTAACATCATTAGCTGCCATGTACACTTTATAATAATAAAAAAAAGTAGCCCAATTGTTTCTATTCTTCTTTATATTAAATAGATAGTTGGAAAGTCCGAGAAATTCAAGAGTTTTTACAATGTATACTCTTATACTCAACAAAATGAAAACAATATAATAATTGAGAGAGCCAAGGTGAGGGTATAAAGATGACAGCACACGTGCGTTGCATGGGCTTAAGTACACCTAATTAAATATGTATATATTTAATATCAGATGAGAAAACGTTCCCACACCTACGGTCACTTTTCGCTCACGTATATTAGATAGACTTGTCTTACCTTATCCGTACCTTGGTACGTAAGTGAGGAGAAGAAAAAAATGAATCTAATATAGAAAAGGTAAGAAAAGTTGAAACCGCAGTTGTAGGAAAGGATCCAATGAAATAAATCTGTTTTTACTTGTTTATGCTAATGAGCATGTATACACAAGTTTCAAATGACACTTGTACA
Organism: Spatulosminthurus flaviceps; assembly: GCA_034693705.1. NCBI lineage: Eukaryota > Metazoa > Arthropoda > Collembola > Symphypleona > Sminthuridae > Spatulosminthurus > Spatulosminthurus flaviceps. The sequence continues at coordinate 1,706 of JAQFXU010001176.1, forward strand.
CTATACACATACACATCAAGCCAAAAAGAGTGAGTGTGCTACTACAAAAACATAGATCAAAAGTCCAAAGATAGAGATTATTATATACTAGTATATTGTAAGGAATAGAAATCTAGGGAATATTTTTCTAAAATGGTTTGAGGGGAAGAAATTCTTGACCATCGTCCTTTTATTATTATTATTGTTTTTGAAAATTGAGTCAAAACTCTCTTGCGTGTGGGATAAAATAAGGCTTAAACTATGCGTTTACTGTATATATGCTAACTGCTTTACAAGGCAGTTGAAGTATAATTATAAAGAGCTTGTGAAAACGCAATACACATAGAATATAACCATGGGAATTATTTGCTTAACACAATTACATAAATAAGAAAATGTTCTTTTAAAACTTTCCTATACCTCAGAAATCTCCATATAATTATATACATGGTGTGAATTAAACCATTCTCAGTGCCTTTTTTGCTGTAGGGAGGGATAGTCTTGAGTCTCGACGATCTTCACCTGAACCTTCTACCACTAGGTCGACTTTTATAGAACGTGTGTTTGTGTTTATGTCTTCAATTTTTTTCAAATGCGTGTTTAGCATTTTTAAAAATGCTCTGGAAAAACTTTCCGTTTGAGGCTACTACTACTAGTACTACTGCTATGCTCATTTATAGGAAAGGTTTACAGAGTTATAGGAATAATTTAATATAAAGAATCTTTGGAGCGTGAGCGAGGTGTGAATGGTAATAAATTATTTTCCATAAAAGACTTTTTACATTGAAGAATTTCCTTCTCACAATCAGCTAGAGCTCTGATTTGTGATTAGGTATGAGATACTCGATACGTACATATATGTGTACTTTCTAGACATTTTTTACAATTTCCCCTTCCGAAACATCAGCCTCTTACGCACTCAAGAGCACTTCCATAAGACTTTGTATCACAAGAATAGAAACACATTGGTATACATGCAACTATATAAAGCTGAATTTTCCTATCTTGTCGAGAGAAAACAGAGATCTACTCTCAAATGTCAAATTTTCTAAAACGTGATTAAAATGTTAGAAACTGTAGGTATAAGAGTATGGTCATATTTTAGAAAAATGTGTATTTGTAGTTCAAAGCAAAGTATATTGCTCGAAGCCAATTTTCATTTCAAGACATAGAGAGAGCTTAATTTTGAGAAATTATGACAATGCTGACACCACCAACATTTATGAGACATAACAATACCTAAACTCAGTTTTTACCAAAAACAATGTAACAATCTTCGCATTTCCTCACTCAAAACTTACAATGAGAGACGGTTGAAGGAACTGTTAGTAATAAATAATTGCTCAAGTTTCTGCCACTCTTGTAGGATTTTTTTTTCAAAGTTGGATGGGTCATCATAACGGAAGTAACTTTTGGAACTACAAATCATGTGTGTGTGTGTGTTGATTAGTGCTATAGGAATGGAACCCATTGGATATTATTGTTCCCGTATTGTTCACATCATTAGTATCGTGTAATCTCAGAGGTCCAATTTATTTGGTATCTAAAATGTCATTATTTGACTCGTATATATAGGAAATTAACTAGGTAATTTTAAAAGGAGCATCCTGTGAACCCTATTAGTTTCTTACCAGGAAGCCGTACATATAAGGGAGCTAACATGCATGAAAATATAATTTGAAAATAAATTACCTCAATGTAAATCCTTTAATGTATTTATGTTAATGGGTAATATTTATAAATATTCATTGTTCAGTGATATGAGGGGTGGAGGGGTGAGTATGGTCAATAGTTTAGAAGCATTTGTTGTATGATAAATTGCATAGGGACAAAGTCCTAAGTAACCTTCCAATGTCAATATCATTTGGTTGAACGTCTTTGCTAAAACTACAGTGAAGCTGCACTAAAGTAATAATTTGTCAAATTTCTGCGTATACTTGAAAATTCTTGATTTGTTATTTGGAAATTTGCCGAAGTAAAATAATAATAATAATAATTGAAAGTGTTATAAATTGTTTCAGATTTCCCATAAGATTCTCATGTTAAAATGAGATCTATAGTGAAATTTTCAAGGAAGCATGTGGACGGAACGGAATAAATCGTTGGCAAGTGGAGTGATTTGGGAGTGAAGATTGATCATTGAGATTCGGCCTCAGCCTGCTTGAGCAAATGGGAAAGGAGTAAATGGTGTCAACTTTATTCTTAATGAGTGGCAAAATATTGACTCAGTAAAGGGAAAAGTGCTGATATTAGTGTAAGGAGTGGAGCGAGAGTATATATACAACGGCCACATGCGAACTTGATCGAGCGTGTTTGCATGATTAGATACGAATCATGATGAACTACAAAAAGGGGACATGAGAAGAGTGGAAGACACTTTCGAACTTGGTCAATAAGTTTGGAATTATCGCCATTCTTGAAGATTTCAAGTGTTGAATATATTCAGAACGAATCATGCGGGACTTTTATGATCCAATCTACGGCTCATACCAAGCTCCTCCTGCTTTTCAGGTTAGAAAAATTTCTCAAAAGTTATAACTCTATACTATTTTTTATGACTTCATCCTTAGAATGTTGCCCTTTTATCAACATATTTCCCAGTCTCTCATGCTGAGCAGTGTCGTCGGCCGTGCTAGAAAAAAAACGGTTTCCAATACTATACCTTTTACATAATTCAGTGTGTTAAATTTTGTGAGCGGCGACGTGACAAGTCGACAAGAAGTGACAACACCCTAAAATCCTCTTAATAGTTTTAAGTGTAGACAGACAGGCCCGCATGGATTGTGGAAATTACAAGTTTTTAACAAAGTTAGGGCATGCTTAGGGCAAACGTATGGTGGTAGGAAAAAATTGCGTAAGCATTTGTAGCAAATCAATTTGTAACGTTCTAATTTACACTCTCAAAAATGACATGTGCCATTACGTTTAAAACTCCAATCCATTATCAATTGATATTTAGTTGTCTCAATTTTACCTTGGCTATATAGTATGTGTATTATGGGGGGGGGGGGGAGAAGTTAAAGTCACTTTGAAAATATCACAGGATTTCATAAGCGAAAAATTGTTTTTTTTACTCCTTGGGATCTGGGAAATTGGTCGAGAGACATGCCTATAAAATTAGCAGACATGGAAAAATGTCTAAATGGTTCTCATGGCTTTGTCATTTATGGGATTTTTACGAAAGACCACGTCAGGCATACTAATAAGCACTGGGTTCTTTTCCTAAGTAAGTAAGTAAGCTATAAGTAAAACGCATTCTTTGGACTTCACTCTTTGTCATCCGGCCTATAGTAAGTAAGTATTAGTCCTTTTAACATACAAAAATAATGAACTACTTCGCATTGCATGAGAGCCCTGAAATATGAATTTGTACATGACTCTTAAAATGAAGCCGCAAAAGCGGTACGACAGCTAAATACGTAAGTTTTTCATGGATTTTAGCCCGCAATAGGGCGTAACCCATTAAGAAAATATTTTCCCAGAATATTAAATTTAAAACTAAAATAATGATTTGCAAATTAAGATGTTTGTAGGGTAATAACTGCAAGAAAAAAGTAATTATAGAGACTTTTATTTACCTTGAATATTCACAAATAAAACACTTCACCGACATAGACCTTGATTGATGGTTTGAAGCTTTTCAAGAAAAATATTTATTTGCCTTCCATGCATGTACTCTATATCCATGTATATGAAAGACGTAAAAATTTTTTGAAGGAGGAAAAAGTTATTTGTGGACAAGGCGCAGTAGAAAATGAGCTTATCCTAATTGAAAATGATGAGGAATACCTTGCACAGGATCGTACAAAAAGCAACCAGCTTAAAATTAATGAGTCTCAGTTTGCCAAGCATGTCAGTGATTAACTCTGTCATCTGTGGTTGCTTACCTTGATATAAACAGAGATATGCACTTGTAAGTCATTACATGGTAGGTAGGCAAACTGCAACGAAATAATTATTTATGTACATACATAAATAAGGTAGACATATCAACAACAGATGCACTTTGATATGCAAGTACGAACCCCAAATGTTAGGTAGGAATCTCTTTTTATGCATGTGCGTTGAAAAAAGTACCCTTTTACTTTCCTCACCTGACTTATGGCCTTCAGTTCCAATCACATGCAATAACAATCTCACCACTTACTCATCCAATTTTACATATGCGTAGACGATCATCAAGCAATTTCATGAAGTCCATTAAGCCTCTCAATAGCAATGGAAAGAGAAAAAATATTTATTGTTTTAAATTTTTTAAAGACTTGATGACTTGTTTTTTATCCTTAGGGACCGGAGCATTCAAAGAAAAGTAGGAGCGGTAGTGGCAATGGGAATGTGTTCGGAAGGTTTTTGAAGTTGGGTAAGTCGAAAAGTGATGCACATGGGTATAGTGTGAAGAGTCGGAGTAAGCCATCGCAGCAGTATGATTTGGAAGAGGACTTCCGTTTAACATCTACATCGAAAAGTCCCGTTGAACGAATGGTCTATAAAGTAAATAATAGGAAGGATGTGTCCAAATCTCATTCCTGGATCTACGGGTCTGTGAAACTTCCCTCAGATTTACCATTTGGGTATGGTCATGGCTACTCTCCTGGAACGGAAAGTATGCATAATCCACGTAGTCAAACGAGTATGGACTATTGTGGGGGCATGTGTGAATGTTCCAGCAGTGAATTTACCTTTCACCAGCCTGAAGCAACCTCCCCTCATCCTCACCATCCCAGTGGCATTCCTTTTGAAAATAATAACTGTCATGCTTGTCACACTCCAGCATATGCAGTTAGTGAGTGTTGTAAGCATCCACCTATTTGTCCCAGCTCTAAACATTATCCAGGTAACAGCCAGGAAACTGGTAAAAAATTTGCAAGTTCTGTGAGGAAGTTGACTTGGAAGAGTTTGAAGCAAGTGGTGAAAAAACGACCTACTTTGGATGTATTGAAAAAGCCAAATCCTCGAGTTCCAGTCAATCCTCTAAATCAATTTAAAGAAGAGGTGGTTTGTTCCCCTGACGGACTTCTTCGTTCCAATTACTTTTTCCCGGATAAAAAAGCCTTCTATGCAAGTTGCACGGATGTGTATGGGGAATCTCCACAACATATGACCGCCTCTGTCCGTGTTCGCCCCAAACGCTCCCGTCAACCCTGGCCTTTCCCCAATGAATTTGGCCCGGTTCCCAATTATCAAGAGGAGGAGATTTATCATTCGGAGTGGGATCTGAGACAATTCCTGCCATATGATGTTTGGATAGCTGCATCTAACAATCCTTACCAAAGTCCCAGTAAGTGTGGAAGTAAAAATCCTAAAACTAATCGCCATTCAAATGACCCAGCTCCTTTAGCCATTACTGATGCCACAACCATCCCTCCTACAAACTCAGCCTACATGGGTGATGAAGGTAGCAGCAGTGGTTGTAACAATAATAATTATCCTAGTAGAAGTAAATCAGCTGCTTCAAGCTCGATGATTTACGGTTGTGGTCAAACCACCATTACGAGATCATCTATTCTTCAGACGGACGTAACTGCCTATCAACTCATCAAGTCAAAAAAAGTATTCCCCAATAAAAACCCACTTGAGGATGACCAAGACGATCCTACCGACAGTAGTGATGAGTTAAGCGACAATGTCATTTCCGAAGATCCTGTTCGAATTGGAGGACAAGGTATCTACATGATTCCTAATGTTCACACCAATCCTGTCCTTAACACCGCTTGTAAATCCCCCAGCTCAATTCATAGTCAGTCGAACGAGTCAAACGAGAAAAGTCACTTGAAAGCTATTGTTAGCACCAGCCGAGGAAATAAGAGTCTAGAGGGGACGCGATCGGATATGAATCGAATGTTGGAATTTAAAGAGTCTGTTAGAAACTTGTCTGCCAACTCTCCGCAGCAACCGCCAAAGACTCCAGAAAGGCATGTACCTACTACAAAGCATGGACACAGTGGAAGTCGAGATCAGCTACCAGATAAGTTCAATAAATTACCTGATTCCAATAACTTCATGGATCCTCCCTCCTACACCGTCAATAATCCCAGCAGTAGTAATTCAGCTAACAAGATTGGCTTAAAAACCTACTTGTCTCAGCCTGTGGACAACCACAGTATACATTTCGGAGGTGGAAATGTGACTCCAACCTCAAATTCAAGCAATTCTCCCCATGTGAAGAAGTTTAACCCCAACCCACGAATCATTATGAATGATGTGAGTGGGAATAGCTACGAGAGTAACCACAATAACACCAACAATGCAACTAAAGAAAATCGCCAACGCTACCTCTCAGACTTTGAAGCATTTGAGTTCCAAGACAGCAAATCATCAGCTGATTCCCAAAGTTATTCTTTGCAAAAACAGTCCAAAGAAACTCACCAGTTTCCTCAAACTGAACGGGACGATAATTGGAGTAACCCAAAAACCAGCAGTAGAACTAGTCCAGGACTGAGTAAAGGTTATTTCGAGAGTAGCCATCAAGACCCAGATGATTGGAGTGGGGTTGGTGAAGATTCTGCTAGCTCCTCTCGGACAAACACAAATGACCCTCGTAATTCCCTGAGTAACCTCGGGAATGGAAGTAACGGCGGAAAAGGGAATATTGATAATAATGGAAGAGGTAGTATCGATAATAATGGAAGAGCTAGTATCGATAATAATGGAAGAGGTAGTATTGATAACAATGGGAGAGGAAAAGGAGAGAACAATGTCAGTAGTGGTAATCATGGTGCTTTGAAAAGACGGAAATTGCGATCCGGTCACACCAAGAGTAAGAGTATGCTGAAAGAAACTATTTATGAGGAAGAGAGTGAGAACTCGGATAATGAGTGGGCAAGTAAACAAGTATATGCCGTTAAGATTGTCGTATCTCAGAATGTAGCTTCTGAGTACGTGAAGCCTATTCTGAAGAAAGACAGGGTCTACGAGACCCCTTGCGTAGACAACAGACCTGGCCAAGCTAATTCTCAACTGCCATACAACACTACCGGCAGTGGTACCTCCAACACCGGTAGTGACTTGTGTGGTGAGGGCCAATCAAATACTGCTACACGCTCTACCAAAAAAGTACAGTTTGATTCCAGCAAACTCGTCGTTCTGGGAGGTCCTGCTGACGATCACGATGATGATTACAACGAAAGTGACGAGAAAGAGTCCGAGGATAAGCAAGATGAATGGATTGTGGAAGAGGATTCTGTCCCTTCAAGTCCCACACACACTCAAAATGAGGCTCAAGAAATCCCTCAAAGTATTAGTAATAGTTCTAATGATTCAAATAATGAAGTTCAGCAAAACTTCTACGAATCTTCAGAGGAGCATCAAGTCGATGAAAGAATAAATGCTTTGAAATTATCAGGATCGAGACTTTCTAGTGTTAGTTTTGAGTCAACTGAAGCAGCTTCTCCCTATGGCGAAGAAACTAGAAGTTACAATAAAAATTATCCCGAAAACAAGTGTGGGAACAACAACAACACCAGTAGAGAAAAACTTGCTGAAGCTTCGAGAATGCAATATGACCAAGCTCTGAGCAGAGTAGTAGAAAAACGCGTACAACCAAATGAGCCCATTAATAATAGTCCTGGGGCAGATGAGGAAAAGAACATTCAGCAAGTTACGAATGCAGCCCCATTTTCGTCGTCTTCGAAAGAAACTCGGAATTTTTCTTTGGCAGAAACTGCGACTGCAAATAATGGTACGTATCATAATTGTTATTCACATTAAAGTTCAGTCACCTTAATTTTTTTTAAAATTACTATCCTTTTCCCACTGCACTGACAAATTTCACCTTTAGCACAGTAGAAATGATGCAATAGAATTTGACATTGACAGCCTTTATAACATTTTATTTTTATCTGAATCTTAGCCCCATCAACGCCAAATCAACAGCTGCAGCAACGATTAGTCAACCTAAACTCATTATTATTCCATGATACAACACGAATTCGGTTAAATCAAAGTCGTCCCTCTTTGGAGCAAGCCTTCAATTTTAACAAGACGCCTTTAGGAGGAGAAAGAAATTTGCAAGGTTCGAGAAATAATAAGCTTATGCCAAGACTGAAGCAGTCCAGCTCGTTCCGTCAACCTGGAGCCAGTTTATTGAGACCAAGAGAACCTCCACCGCCACCTCCAATCCCAAGAAGAGAAACTTCTTTGCCATCTTATAGGGATCCTAGGGGAACCAATAGTCGAGTGATTAATTCCACCAAGCTTCAAGAAATAACTTCATTTCCAACGAGACGGCCTGCAAATAATGAAGTACAGCAGGAAAGATCCAACATAGCTCGAACTTCTGCGGATAAATCTTTCCCAAATGGAAGCTCAGCTACGAGAAGAGCTCAAATTAGCTCTGAATATATTGCTCCCTCAATACCTCCACGAAATTCTCCGGGACAAGAATCAAATTCGACGTCACCTCCAAGACCGAATACCGGCTTGCAGAGAAATGCTTCGGAGGAATCAAAAATTATTTCCAAAATAGAGCCATACCGTAACCTTAACAAAAGTTTGGCGGATAGGTGCAAATCTTTAGAAAAACTAATATCTCAACGTTCTCTGCGCCCATTACTCCCTGATGTAGCGGAAAAAGAAACGAAGGGCAATGGCATGATTACAACCAATCATCCAAAATTCCAAGACCCAATGGAACCTCCAGTATTGCTTAGGGCTCATTTACCAGCAACCCCGATGGAGGACAATAAACCTAAAGAACCTGCTAAAACGAATCATATAAGTGCAGAAGAGCCTAAGTCAAGCTCCGTTAACCAGAGGGCAGCCAGGAGCGCACCTTCAACTAAACCTTGTACATGTAACCATTCCAGTTACGAAGATCCTAAAGTATCTCCTAAGAAACTGACCGAAGAAACCCGTGCCATTCAAGGGGAAGTCCCTGCCAAATCTCAAACAAAAGACTCTAAAGATAAGAATTATCAACCTGAGCAAAACATTGAGATTGTAACGAAGGAGAACTCCGTCAGTGAGATTCGGATATACTCTACCCCACAGAATTTAATTACTAGCCATAGTAAACCCTCTAGTGAACCTTCCAACACACTTGGCCAAGGTCAATCTAAAGACAGTTTAGATAACAAAATCGAAGAGATTCATTATGCGGCTTCCGACATTTTGTACCCACCAAGGGGCCAGCGCAGCCAAAGCGATGATTCCCATTTAGATGAAGCTTCTTCAAAGTCCAGACCTCAGTCGACATCTGTCGTTCTCATCATTTCTCCAAAAGACTCCCTGCCAGAAGAACACGCACCTCAGTCTGACGCCAACTCAAGTGCCACTACCAAACCTATCCAGCATATATACAAACGTACGAACTACGAAGGGACCACAAGAGACAACAAAAATGACTTCAAGCAACCTGATTCTGATTTAGTATCGTCCAAGACTGGTTCCACCAATAAACAATCGGGTCCAAATTTCGACCATCAAAATTCAGCGCCAAGAAAAAATCAAGTGGAACATCGAGTTGATGTTGCAGCAGCTAATAAAAATTACTCGTCTAATTCAGTAACACAGCAGTCTTATAATTACGCTACTAATAATTCAACCATATCTTCAAATAATTCAACAACCACTCCTTCAAATAATAATGCTGGTAATAAATCAGCAACTACTTCAAATAATTCAGCAGCCCAATTAAGTTATTCCACCACTGCTCCATCAAATACTGCAAATAAACACTCCGCCACTGGTACATCGACTACTTCAAATAAATACTCTGCCACTGCTACATCAGGTATTTCGAATAAACACTCCGCCACTGCTACATCGACTAGTTCAAATAAGTACTCCGCAACTAATTCAGTAGCTTCTGCAAATAATGTCACAAAATCTGACTCTATTGGTACGGTAAAACCTGATACCCATCAAGTATCAAATACTGAAAAGTTTCAATCATTGAAAGATGAAACTGATTCAGAAGCCAACTCTGAGCCTTTATACGACGATGTAATCAACTATGCAGCCCGGAAAGCAAAACGTACCCCTAACGAAAAACGCTACTCTACTTCCTCTGTGCCACAACTATTTGAATCTTTCAATAAAGAACTTTCTCGAAATGCTGCAACATTTACCCAAAATTTACTATCAAAATATTCAAGCAAATCCTTATCAAGTGGGGAATTAGCCCAGCCGCTACCACCGCCACCAGTCCCGTCCTTACCGCCCCCTAAAAATATCCTCGGAAAAATTGGTAGTGGAAGCATAAAAAGTAGGCGCAGCGTCTCAGATTATCCCTACAACACTCAATCCAGCAGCAGTAGCAGCGGCTCTCAACAATACGAGCAAGCCAGTCAACAATCTAATGGTAGAGGAGGTTACAACGACTCCGGAAGCAGAGGTCGCCTGGGTACTTCATTGTTTCATTACAAAGGAAACAAGAAGAACGATGGATTAATCTACGATGATACACTTTCAATAATGTCAAGTACTTATGGAAGATCCATGGTAGATGGAAAGGTCAATGGGTTTATCGAAGCAGAGTTTGAGGATGAGGAACCTCTCTATGATGATGTTTTGAATCTGCTCCTGCCTGATTCAGACAGTGGCGTTGACACGGAAGATTCCCCTCCTCCCCCTTTACCAGCCCAAGGACCTCCAGTCCATTTAACTCCAAGAGTTTCAGGAGAACTCCAGGCCCTCAATTTCTCACTCTTTCCTAATAATCCCCAGGAAAAGTCCGCATTGTTGAGGAAGTCCAATGAGAGTTTACAGAGAACCTTAGAAGGAACTTTGGAGCGGTGTGAAGAAACGGCGAGGCAGGACACCGGTACTTTAATCGCACAAGAAGACAAAGTTCTTGACCGAACACGAACTCTTCTACATGAGCTCAGTGAAAAACTTAACAAGCTTAATTTAGGACCAGCTGATTATCAAACACACATTTCCAAAGTCGTTGTTTCGTCTAGTCCCGAGTCTTCAGGAGTGGAAGAGGATTACAGCTCGGAAAAAGCTGCCTCAATTTCAAATAGCAGTGAGACTCCAGGATTTGAGGACACCAGTCGTCTCACCGCAGTTTCCAAGCTTGTGTCAGAAACTATTTCCATGGCACGAGGGAAGTTCTTGGACTCAATGAAAATGAATTCCGCAAATACTAAAAGCAGTCCTAATGTTTCCGCTAGTAAAAACGTTAATCCCGGCGTAGTACCTCAATCTAAGATCAATAGTGTTGATAATGAGGAGGAGCCTATTTATGAGGAAATTGGGGACATGAAACCCACCTCGCCCATTTATGCTGATGCATTTGATGTCAAAAATATTTTTGACGGTGCGTCCAGAAATGAGATTCTATCATTTTTGGAAACACTAAGAGATCGTCTAGCCACTACTGATTCCGTAAGTTTCTATTATTTTATTTTAAATTTTATTGTTCTGATGATGACGGTGATGTCATTTAATTATCTCCTTATTATTTAAAATTACAACCTTTTAGGTCGAAGATCATCTGTAACAAAAATCAAAATAAATGAACATTGAAAGGAAACGTCTGCCTGTAAATATAGTTAGTATCCACCTTTCAATCGCACCGGAGGGATACAAGATAAGATAACCCGTCCCACAAAAGAGGGTGAATACATCGAGAGATTATTATCTGTCACATAAGTCTCGCTTTTATAATTCAAGGGCCAAATCCATATATGCCTTGTAGGCTTCTCCTAGAAATGTGCTTTCTCTTATTTATTTTTATAATTTTGATTAGAAGGTTTGTCCTTTATTCTTTGAGGAGATTGCCACAAGATTTTTTATCACCCCTGGGTTGAGAGACTATTGTTTACGTTTGTACTCAATATAAGACTTTCATTTAGAAAAAAATCATATAACAATGTTTATGAACAAATCGTGCCTCTTTATTAATACGACTAGTGCTTTTACTGTGAAGATTTATGAAAATGCCATTAAAATGATACCGGACATAGTATGGTTATTGTATGTATAGTAATAACCAATAGGTATGAAGCTGTATTATAGAGTAGTTGTATTGTGAAATTAAAATATCTTACCCTACGTTTATGTTGTTGTAATTATTTGTATGATTTCTTCACTACGCAGATATTTTAAAAGCAGAGATTATGTATCTTTGAGTATTTGATTTGTAGAATCTACATTGTTACGCAATGATGAAAATAATATTAACAGCAATCAAACTAAAAATAAGAGATTATATATTACACTTTTATATTGAACTTTCGCAGTAAAGTATATAATGAAAAGGAATGAATAAATAATATTATTTGGTGCTTATAGGAAAACAATATAATAAATATTTTAATGAATTATGATCGTACCAAAGCAAAATATATTTACAATGTTCAATGGTTATTATAAGCAAAACTACGATTGAAATAAATACGTTATTTTATTTATATGTAAACATTTCAATGAAGCATCTACTAAACCATAAATCCTTCCAACAAATACTACTTAATGCACCTTATCAGTACTTAGTAACTTGTTTGAACAATTGTAACTTTTCGGCAACTTGTACTATAGTCATTGTATTAGAACAATCTACACTTGTAGCTACTATTCAATAAAAAGCGTTATCAGTTTAAAAAAAATAAAGACACCTGTAAGATAACGTTAATGGAGTATGCAAAGAGTAAATTAGTAGAAAGAAAAAAATGCAATCTACGAATAAAATGTAAGGACCGAAGTTTGATTGCCCCGTACTAACAAGAAAGGAGGCATGTCTTTTGTGATCATTTCCAACCACGCCATGTACAAAGGTGCTGATACAACTCCTCTTCGAGGGATTGGTAAGGTCCTGTAAGTAAAGTAAAATTTATACATATTAACATACATGTAATGATGTCAAGAATAATTACTGCAGTTTTTTGCGGTTTTGTGATTAAATATGCTGCTTGTTTTGTTACCTTGAAAAACACGTTTAAACAACAATCACGCAAAAAATTGTATGGGAGAGGTAAATACTGAAAATAGAATTTATCATTGTCCTTACATAACAATAAAAGTAGAGTCTTTCGAATGCTCGAGAAGCAACTCCCGCAGTCGAAGATGACGATTTGTTTTCTCCCTACACACGATTAGTTCTGAGGACCGAATAGCTGATCCATCTTCAACATCGTCATCTTTAAATGTTTCAATTAGCCCCTCAAATTCATGTTTAGTAGCTTCCTTTGCTTTTGTTGTAATGTCAGGAATGACGATGACATCAGCGTAGTCAATACGGAACTTTGCCAAAAGGCTGGCCATGCTATTAAAAGCACAGACAGTAACATTAGGAAAGGCAATTTCAACGAAAGGAGAATGTCACATTTTAACTAGTCATTCAAAGTAAAAAGGAAAATGTAATTTTAAAACTCATTCGGTTCATGACAAACTAACTTTCTCTGCGCCTGGCCCAACTGATCAGCACGACTGGTGAGGGTAAAAATCCTTAGTTTGCATTCAGAAAACTGGGTACGTGTTGACAAGATGTATGGAATCAGAATTGTGAGACCACCGTCATCGTATAACCACCACACATCAATCCAGCCTTTCTTTTGTTTTCGCTTGAATTGACTGACGTTGACGAGGACATCCCGCGGAATTTGAGGACCTCCAGGGTTGGCAAATAAAGCAGAAACAGATTTCTTTCGATTTTGTTTCTTCTTGAAATCCTCTGCAGGGTTATCTTCAACTACAGGTGGTTGAGGCGAGGGAGTTCTTTCTTCATCACTGCTCACATCCAACTCTGTAGAAAATTCAACCATTTCAAGTAACTCTTAATTCACAGCTCATGAAAAAGTAAAGGAAGCTTTTCATTATGACAAAATAAGTTAAGTGCAAAAAGATTTCAATGGTTACATACCTTGAGACATTGTGCTCTCTAATCGTATTCTAGGTCCTAGTCCAGAGGGTTTCTTTGCTAAGTCAAGTATTTGCTTCATAGTTAAGTGTCCTTCCTCTTGGAGAACGTGACTGTAGTCTAAGCCTCCAGGGACACGAAGGATGGAAACCGCCAAATGCATGTTAAGTGCTTCACTGGAGGAGTAGGGAAGAAGTCATTCATAATTAGTGTCAAAACAAATTACAAAACACTCTCTGTCACTCACTTATGGAAATTAAATAAAACCTCAAGAGGTAATAAGTTTAAGTAAGTGTAAATTGCTCATAGAATGAATTCATTAAAGTTGATGCTTACTGTATAACGTTGACATATCCCTTGACATTCTCCCGACTTGATGTCAACCAGTCAGCTTTGTACCCTAGCATGACCTGATTGGGTCTCAGTTTTCCCAAACCTGACAACTGCATAACAGAACGTGCCCCTCGGTCATATTTATCATCCTCAACTAATGAATAGAATCCCTTCCTCTTGTGTTTTGCTAACCATTGGTATGCTTGTTGTGACAGCTGATTCCTAGCTTTTTGGTTAAGACTATGCTGCAAGAGGGATCAAAAACAAAAGGCATGATTTGTAAGCATTATAAAGACGTCCAAATTAGAAAATATACCGATCACAATACAACCAAAACTTATTGTTAGATGAGTAAAAGTGTCCTTATCTCACCTTCTCCACATGTCCACAGATTAACAGGGAAAGGTTTTTTACAAGTAAATGAGTGAAATCAATCAATGCTGGCCTGGAACTTGGCATTCCGGATAAGATGAGTACATGAGGTCTGTAATTCTTCACATGCTCTTCCACATTGTTTAACTTTTGAACCGAGGTAATAGCAGTGTTAAAGGATTGTGCCTGGGTGGACGAGCCCCAGTTAACATCAGGGGCACGGTACGACACATACAAGTACAGGGTCACGGATACCCCAACAGTAATGCAGGCTGTGATCCAGTTCATGAGGAACATCACTGCCACGCATAGGACACTGCCAATGAGACTCACCCATGCGTTGTAGTACTTGAAAGACGGACGCCAACCAGGGGACTTGGTAATAGTCGCGTGGAAGACAGAGAAATTGATGAGGCAGTAAGCTGCCACAAAGAAGTTTGACATAAGTGGAGCAACTGCATTTAGCTCACCTGTATAAAATATTATTGCGGAATAAAACACAATTTTCTACGTAAAATTTTTCATTGTTATTTGTTTTATAGTGTCTTTCTGCATCGAGTGATTACCAATAAGAATGCAGCCAAGTGCAATGAAAAATACAAGGATGTAACCGCGAACGGGATCATTATTTGCTCCGTAGCCGGCAGCAAAGAAATGAATTAGGGGATATAATTTGTCCTTGGCCAAGGCCTAGTGAAATAAAAATACTATGTAGGTTATGCATACTTTTAAGAAGTAAAGTTCTAGGACAAACATTTCTCATATATTTTAAAATCAAAGTCGTTGTAAAATTTGAATTTATATAATACCTGTAGCACTCGGGGAGCTCCTACAAGACTAGCAATAGCTGATGACAGTGTGGCAGCAAAACAGCCTGTGTTGCACAAAAGTTTCCATTACAACATTTGTAAAGAATCTAATTATTATTAGACAGCGATAAAAATTCAAGAACATTCCAAGCTTACCCATATAAATCAAAGGACCCCAAGATGACGACAATTCCATAACCTTTCAACAACAAATAAAAAATCAATAATCAGATCATTCCATAGGTAGAGACAACTTTCATTGAAAGATTTCCAAACAATATGTTTCATATTATCGCACATACTACATTTACGGTAAAATATGTACCTGACGATCGTTTAGAAGTCCAAAAGCGCACTCTGTTCCATTTCCACAGCTTGTGAAAATAGCAAACGCTTCTTCCAAATCCGTAACATTATCCGGGAAAATACCCGTAGCTTCTCGGACAACAGTGCCTCCTAGAGTGAAAACATATATGAAGTAGCTGATATACGTAATAGTGATAGCCAGAAGAGTTCCTTTGGGAATAGCGGACGCCGGATCTTTCAGATCTCCGGATAAATTAGCCCCAGCAACGATTCCCGTCACAGATGGGAAGTAAATGCTGAAGACTGTGAAGAATGTCTGTTGCTTCCCGTCCTGGATTCGGTAATCAGCATTGAAATTTTCGTTAAATGTGTCCACTATATGAAAATTACAAATTTTTAAAATCCCTGCTCAGTATACATAAACTAATGTTATTTTGTAAAAATGATCTACATACTACTGTATCCAGTAAATCCTTTAGCCCTCTCGAGGTCATCGATTGGACCAATGACCGTTCCAACAACGTAATCTACTTGTGCCGCAATTAAAACCACCAGGAAGAGCATTTGAGCCTGGAGAATACAAAAGCAACAGCTATTAAACTATGCAATGGATTCAAGTTGTCGTTGTCAGGTTGTCACTGAATAAAAACCGCAACTACTCACCCTAGTAACCCAGTCCATACCAATGAAAGCAAGAATTAAAATCAGAATTAGGACTGCCACTCCATATATCCGAATATCATTTACTTCTCCATCCACCACTTTGTCGACCCCGTTGGATTTCAGCAGGTCAATGAAGGACTCTCCAAAACCGATGATATGTAGTGCCACAGCAACAGAGTTCGCCACAGTAAACATAAGACCAATAGCAGCTCCAAACTGGGGTCCCAATGACCGAGATATCATGTAGTAAATTCCACCTACGTTTACACATACATTGCATGGTATATCATAAATCATTTAATAAGGCTCAAAGCTTCATTAAGCTTTTGTATAAGATAGCGTCTGTACTGTGTACACTTGTATAATTTACCTCCTTTGATCTGTCCATTTGTAGCCACAGCGGACATTGAGATAGCCGTGATGTATGTCACTAAGTTGGCCAAGCTGATGATGCACAATCCTTGCCCTTTGCAAAAGACAAGAACCACAAGAAGGTTAAGTACAAGCATGCGGCTAGACTGATAAAGTGGTTTGCATAAGGCAGACGTAAATACTTATGTACAAACAGCTTTATCACCTTTCCCTATTTACCTGTCGCATTATGCTTGCTTTAATAACAACTTTAGTAATTATACGGAGGCCTGAGCTATTCATACATAGCCATTTTGTTTCAAAAAGGGGCAGCTTCCAACAATATCAAAAATATAACTTACATACTCCAGCTTGTCCCACAACCCAGGAAAGTCGAAGGAACAGCATGACACCCCAAATATTGAGAAGGCATCTCATCTACATTCAAATGATGAACAAGTCAAGACTTTATATTTTTATTTAGCATGTACAGGGTAAAAATAAAAAATTTTGGGCTCATGATTTGCGTACCAAAACTCCTTCGAGCCATCCAAATTTGATAACCTTTCCTTTCAGTACCGGTTCATCATCGGTGGTCTCAGCTTTTTTGGCCTGTAAAATAGAACTAAAAATGGTAAAGATGCATTGGCTAAACCCACTAAAAGTCTGCATAAAAAACAATATTTACATAATTGTAAGGTTTTTTTCTGCCCTTGTTGTTTTTGTCCTGTTTGTAAATGAAATAGATTGAGGTGAAAGTACGGAACAATACTGTATATTATCATCAATCGATAATGAAATAGCTTTATTATGACGCATTTTGAAAGAGGTATTCCTATTATCCTAATCCAACATTGCTACCGTTTTATCGGTCAATAAATCAACTTCTATTAATTATTTTACATGGATGTAATAAGTTATTGCCTTCATTATGCAACCAATTCCATTTTATATGATTCCAAGAATTGTAACTGGTGCCTTGCCAGAATCTCCCGGATGCTCATTTTGCCCTCCTTTCATTTTCATTATATAAAACTATTATCTTATAATCCTCTCCCGATAAAGATAAAAAATTAGGTCTCCGTCAATACCAATTGAGATATTTTACAAATTAGCTGAATCAATTAAATAAAGAAAAATATTTTGCTACGATTATCGCAGACCTTGTTCTATTAAAGTTATGTATTGTGCGTATTCAAAATAAGATTAGCAAGTCTGTTTTTCAAGTCACATGAGTTAATTTGTCCAGGAATTAACCAAGGGACATTGTAAACATCTACTTACAATTACATATTATGTTTGATAAAATACCCTCCACTATATTTTTGGCTCCCTAGATATGTATATGTGTATACACAAGGTGTAGAGTGAGATACTGAATTTTTTTTGGGTGCATATTTACAATACAATCATGAGCAAAGTGACCACTTGAAATGCGTTGATGTAGAATCAAATAAAAAAAACATAAACGTACCTTTCTGGAGTAGGAGTAAGAGGAATTATGAAGAGTGTCCACTCCAGGACGAGATATTCGGTTAATAGAATCGTCTTCATATTGTTTCTCGGATGGAAGTGCTTCCCTTGTCAACTGACCTAAAGTCTTGTCATTTTGAGGGACATAAGTATGTTGATTATGATTGAAATCCTCATCTTCGTCTTCATAAACTTCCGAGTCGGAATCGGAATTATCCACTGCTTCAACTTGAAACCTACTCTGAGCGTTTTCTTCGTCATTAGACGATTTCGTTGAATTATTTGTGTCCGGCATTTTACTAGATCAGTTCAATCATAAATGTTTTAGTGCACAATAACTCTTTCTTATAAAACTGGCACATTCACTGTTATTTAATAGTAAATTGGATTTTCAAGAATGTATCACAGTTTTTGGGGGCAAAAGGAAACCCATCTAAATTGCAAATAGTATTTATAGAAGCAAAATCAGGGAACTTTTGGGAGCTCAAGTCTAGAGGGAGAATGGATGTGGTTGTAAAAATGTAATCCTCTTTTATAAATATTTTATAATCTCGTCGCTAATCATTGTTATCACTGGACATTCCAATTCAAGTTATGAAAAGAGTAGGGGTTATGATATAAATTATTGCCTTATTTCACGAATTTTATAATATGCAAACTTGTACTTCTTTAAGTTGGTATCCAGTTTAACGTTAACTGGATCCAGTTGTAATGTAATCCCACTATTAAAGTGTTAAAATTCACTCAGTGAGAAAGAGAGAGAGCACTGAAAACGGACAATTGGATAGGACAGTAATCACATTATAATTTATAAGGTATGCGATACAAAATCTGATCTTGTCAGTGACATGGACAGGACCGCGTTTCTCCTTGATAAAGCGGAACTCCTTGCGATTAATAAATAAATAATCTAGTTAAATTAGCCCATTGATCTCACTTTAAATTGATTGAAGTTGCGATTGAAACAAGACTGATGATATGATAAGCTCCTGCAGTTACTAAATCTCAACTAAGAAAACAGCTAGATGTGATCACCCTTTATATGTATTATTATTTTTATAACTATGTATTATTGATGTATACGAGGAACAAGTTTTATGGAAATAATTAATGTATTTGTTTTTCTGTTTTATAGTGGAACTAGTAAAAATTATAATGCAGTTCCTCAGTTAATGAACCTCTTTCAACCGATAATATCCAGTGTGGAACTAGTACAACGAGGAAAACACGTGAAAGACAGGTAAAAGTTGGAAACCGGTTTTTTTGCCATATCTGCACAATTATTTATAAACACTGTCAATCAAGTCACAGGCGAAAACGTCCATTCATTTTTTTTCATTCGTATTCAACGCGTTCATTTGCTTTGACTTTATGAGCCAATTGAGCCAATGAGCCAATAATGTTACATTGAGTCGAAAAAAATATAAAGGTAGTTTTCAAGTGCATTTTTGGATGGGCCACGTGTAATTATTTCAGATTTTAAAGTACTACGTCCAGCATGGTCATATGTGCTTAAGGGGGAAATCCCATGGATTTATTGACATAGGCGTCATAGGCCAAAGAATAGAGTGTCGCACTCACGCGGTAATATTACTGTAATATTTACTCATGCTAATTATATAACTACGTGGATTATTTATAGTATCTGGAAAATGACAAAATCCAAAGGGACATGTCTTCTTTGCGTGAAAAAATGAGGGGTGCTAATTTTATGTTACTGTGAACTGCGAGTTTAGGAGTATAGGAACAATGATGTTTAGGGCATACTCACTGCTATAACAAAATTCCTCTCCAGAAATGAAAAATCTGGCCTGGAATGGCTCACTTATGCTTACAAATAGTTAAAGCATGGAAATTCTTTGTATCTACATATTTCATTAACATATGTCTGTGTATTGTATAGTAATTAGCTATTGAAGCATGTTTATGTGCATGTAATTTGTAAAGAATATTCTTTATCTGGGTTCAATAATCACTTTCTCATACAATGGTCCTGGAAATTCCTTAATCCCGTAAATAAAGATAATTAGGTTTTTGCATCCGTTGCACTTCAGATCTTATTTGCAAATACATAATACGCTTGGTCATAAATCCATTCATGATTTTATGAATACCGGCCAAGCGTGTATATACCCACTCGTGCAACATAAAAGCTGTCAAGGCTGTATATAACAATATAACAAATCAAAATCCAACAAATCTCTTTCAGGTTTTCCCGGCCCAGAATACATGTATTCCCCCGTAAATCAGAGAAGATCCAGAGCTGTGAGAGAGATTTGTAGTTAATATTTGCAGTAAATCCATGGTGTCGAAGTCCGAGACATTTGTGGTGTCGAAATTACGATACTGAGTATAGTTGCGATATTTATAAAAGTAATTTACTATATTCATAGTCGGAACTTCTGGAATATGTTCAGTTCAGTGGTTGAGGAGTTACATAATGTTGAAAACATTGTTTACTCAGGGGCCTTATTCTCAATACAAAAATTATCGTAAGTTCAATCGCAAGTTCAAAGTTACGATTTTTGTAATGTTTAGTCGCATTTAGCTACGAAATCGCGACTTACGATGTCGTAAAAAATTATTGAGAATGATAATAATTAATTATTAATTATTGAGAATGACCTCCCAGATCCGGAACGAATGTGCCGAGATCCGCGTCTGGGGCGCTTGAAAAATGTTCTCGTACTCTCATTTACAGATATACATAATCCAGTTCGTCAAACTTTGAAACCCTTGGAAAGATAAGGATGATATAAATTGAATTAAACACTTATATATCTGATTCAATCAAGTCATTGATTGTTTTAATGCTTTGCATGAGTTAGGATTCACAAAATCATTGAGATTAGCTTAGCTTACTGAACTTCGTGGAATGAAAGGCACGAGTTAATATACTGATAAGGACTTTTTATCAGGAAAAATAGAATTAGGCGATCGATGGCCGAAAATGTATTACGAAACTTCCCAGGCCAAATAAGATTTTCTGTAGCCTAAAGCTATGATATTCCCACCAATTTTATGCTTGGATGTATTTAAGTATGTTCATATATATCGACAGACTTTTACATTTCGTCTGAGGTGTTGTGATGACAAATATATTTTTTGTTAATATTTCGAACTGAAAAAAATAATCTGCTCATGTTCGACATCATTAAGTATACTTCACCACTTCACCCTGTTTAATTAATGTTCCTATAATATCCTTGACGGAAAATATACCACACTTTATTTGCACAGTGTCACAGCGTCACATGGTAAGGAAATCAGAATAAACGTGACGCGACGGGAAAAATGTTTACGCATTATAAGAAACAATGTCTGGTCATTATCAGCTGTATATTTCCTTTCACTCCACAGAAAAATTCATAAGGATCTAGCGATAATCAGTTTCTGGGGTCTGATTCCAATATATCCATTTTTTCAGAAGCACTTCCATTATCATCTTGATAAACAAGATCATCAACGAATCTCCATGGGTTTTTTCCATGTATACTACAGTTTTGTCAGTTGATTTCAGACACTGGGCTCAGCTGGACTATACATTCAATTTTCCTTATAAATCTGATAAATAGAAAAAATGTCTCTTCGTAATACTTCGTGTTATTACATATTGCCAACGCAGAGGTGCAAATTACGCGGACGATCTGTCTAGCTGTCTCAAGAAATGGCAGTGACGTCAAAGACCTGAATGCTAACATTCATTCAATCTTGAAACGTAAACAGGACTTGTTGACTTATTACTGTTGACTTACTGGTAACAAGACGATGTAAACATCATTTCATTAATTTATACACTTTGGATGGTAGAGATAAAAAAAAAGGTAATGTTACGATGCTACCGTGTTTTTTTTAAAAATGACCTAGACATATCAGAACTGAGTTCACTATACAGTGTAATGTGAAATCTAATAGATGCTTGGGAGCGAATTTGATTTGTCATAGTGTCACGATTATAGTGTAGATCACTTGAGGGTCTATGGGGTTTCGCATTGAAAATATTTACTCAAATAAGTATGTGTTCATACTTGAAAATGAAATTCTTAAGCGTATACAAAATTACTTGCGCACATACAACACACCATTATAAAGGGTGGTGGAACGGGTATGGTGGATTCAGTTTTTTTCTATGGGGTACAAGGTATACAACAGTAAGTATATTTTGTTGTCTCATACTACTTGCCAAAGTTGATTTTTTGAATCAAAATTTTGACACTTTTACTTTGTTTTCACCTTCACCTCAGCTTTATGGAAGAACGTAGCTAAATGTAACCATTGCTTTTATATTTGGCATAAATATTTACCATCGAATGCTTAAATAGAAAATCTTAAAATGTTGTGTTTTGAGAACTTTTTTAAAAAAAATTATGCTCGAATCCACTACGACAAACCACAACATGGAACCACATTATTTAGAAAATTAATATTTTTTCAAACTGCAAAATGCCGGAATTGTATACCCAGTGAACTGAAAAAGCAAAATATTTACGCCAATTCATAACATCAACCAAATCGTAACCAAATGGATTTTAGAGAAAAGGTTGTAGTTACCTTTAACTGACACAGGATTGATTTTTAATTTCAAAATTGCTTCTTATTATTACTAATTATTATTGATTTATAGTGTGACTCAGGGGAGAACAGTATATTTTTGTACTGACTGAGATATCACACGTTATTAAAGAAATAATAATAATAAACGTCATCATCTTTCATTTCTTCACATTTTGAAAACTATTGACTGGTTTCCCGAATTTCACCCAGTATATAGTATGTAGTATGATACCGGGACAAATATGGGAGCTTAGTCAGAGTACGAATATTAAAAAAGGGATGTACTCTGCCACGCTGTCAAAAAAGAAGTTATTTTGCTTTTATCACATCTCAAACAAATGTGTAACGCAAGAGCTCAATAAAAAAACGAGAAGCACCGAAGTAACATTATTATTGTTGTAAATTTTATCGACGACAAGAAACCTTATAATGAGACATTTTAGAAAAATATATAGATTGTCTAAGAGTAAAAAGTAAGAACTGAAGTTTGGTTTCCACGAACTAGCATAATCCGAGGCATATCTTTTGCAATCATTTCCAACCATGCCATGTACAGTGGAGCGGGTAGATGTTCTTTACGAGGAACCGGTAGGGTACTGAAACCAGAAAAAATTAATCATAAAATGTCAAACTTCATCAGACCCGTAGAATCGATACTCAAATTGAAGAAATAAATTAAAACAACTTACACAAAGACAAAAGTAGACTCCCTGGAATATTGCTGCAGCAGTTCATGGAGACGAAGATGCCGATTGGTTTTCTCCCGGTTACTGACAATGTCGGCAGACGAAATAGCAGTGCCGTCAGTTGCATCTTCACTCATAAAAGGTTTGACAGTTTCTTCGAATTCCATCTTAGTGGCTGCCTTAGCTTTAGCAGTAATATCTGGAATAACTATGAGATCCGAATAGTCTATCCTGAACTTGGACAGAAGCGAGACCATGCTATTTTAAACAAATAGTATTATTTAAGAAAATGATCATAAGAAGCTGGTATAATGCATATAGGAATATGATATTGCACAAATCCCATGGACTTTTTCTTACTTTATCTGCGTGCTTCCGAGCTCATCCATTCGGCTTGTTAGAGTGAAGATTCTAAGTTTGCAATCCGGAAACTGTGATCGAGTGGTTAATATATACGGTAATAAAAGAGTGAGTCCACCATCATCATACAACCACCAAACATCAATAGTCCCATTCTTTTGCTTCTGGGTAAACTGGGTTATTTGCGCAAGAACTTCAGCTGCTATGGGTTCACTCTTATCCTCGTCAGACTTTGTCGAATCTGGCACCTTACTCTTTTTATTTTTCTTCTTTTCATCTGGTTTTGTCACCTCAATGGCAGGACCTGATGAGTGAGTACTAGCCTCATCGCTGCTAAAATCCTCAGAGTCTACACGGGTCATAAAATATGTAAAAGGCAACTATTAAGAATCTTTTGACTATTAGAATATCTAAAAGAATTATTAGAATATATTTCTTCGAGATTACTGACCTTGCGAAAATTGTCTCATTGCAAGCATTCTCGACTGAACACTGGTATGTTGAGTCTGCTCCAAGATTTCTTTCACGGAAAGATGCTCCGGATCTTTGATAACTTGACCGTAATCCAAACCGCCAGAAACACGGAGGATCGCCACAGCAAAATGCAGATTAAACGCATCCCTATTTCAAAATTATTAAAAATATTTGTAACGAGATATTTTTGGTTTTTATTCCAATATAAGACCGATGTATGACTCACTGAACAACAGTAACGTAATCCTTAACTTCCTCTCCACTGCAAGAGCGCCAATCATTCTTGTAGCCCAACATTACAAGATTAGGTTTAAGTTTACCCAAACCAGCGGCTTGCATAATCGAATGTGCTCCTCCATGTAAACTTTTGTCTTCAACCACAGTGTAAAAGCATTTCGTCTTGCGTTTTGACAGCCAGTTGTAGGTTTGTCTTGATAATTGACTTCGGGCCTTTTGGTTCAATTTTTCCTGGAAGGTACAAAAATTAAATCCATATTGCTTAAAATAGAATGAGTAATATTTCTTTCCTATATAAATTCGTTACGCACTGTCACCACATGTCCACATATAACAAGTGAATTATTTTTCACGAGTAAATGTGAAAAATCAATAATGGCTGGTCGGGAGGAGGGCAATCCCGAAAGAAGTAATATTTGAGGTCGGTAGTTCTTCACATGCTCTTCAACTTGATTTAAGGACTGGACCGAGTCTAAAGCTGAATTATATGCTTGGGCTTGGGTTGACGATCCCCAATTAACATCAGGCTTCCGATATGACACATACATGTACAGGAATATACTCACACCTACGGTTATCACAGCTGTGACCCAGCTCATGAGGAACATGACTGCAATGCACATCAAACTTCCTGCTAAACTGACCCAAGCATTGTAAAACCGAAAGGATGGACGCCATCCTGGAGATTTCGTAAATTCCGCATGGAAAACAGAGAAGTTAATAAGACAGTAGGCTGCCAAGAAGAAATTTGACAGCAATGGAGCGATCAGGTTAAGGTCACCTGAAAAAACCGCATAAGGTGAGACTGCTGAATACAACAACTGTATTATTTTGTAATAGCTATTAATCTAACTATAACTGCTTCTTGGCACTACAATTTTACCTATGAGAAGGCATCCGAGTGAAATGAGGAACACAAGCAAGTATCCTCGAACTGGATCATTATTTGCTCCATAACCTGCGGCAAAAAACTCAATCAAAGGGTATAATTTGTCCTTAGCAAGAGCCTATGCGAATCAAAAACAATATTATTATTAGAACTGAACATTTGTTTGCTAATACGAATAGCATATATGAGTGGGTATGCATAGTATAATTTACCTGGAGTACTCGAGGAGCTCCTACAAGACTAGCAATGGCAGAAGATAAGGTCGCCGCGAAGCAGCCTAAAGAAAAAGAACAGTTTAAAAAAACATTTTAGTTTTAATTTATTTTAGCACGAACAGATTTGTGAAAGTCTGTAAGAATTTTGGCTTACCCATGTAAATTAAGGGATCCCAGGCGGATGCTAAACTCATTACCTAAGGAAAGAGATATTAAATTCGGTTCAATAACTAACAATAGCGCCTCAAATAAATACAGAATAAAATGCTTTTTCATAAAAATAAATAATAATAATAATAATAATACCTGTGGATTATTAAGGAGGCCATACTCACAAATATAGTTAGTTCCATTCGTACATTGCGTGTATAACCAAATCCCTAATTCCTTTGCTTCCTCCTCAGTTACATTACGTCCCGCTAGGTACTGATCTACATCACCAGTAGCTTCACGAAGCACACTCCCGCCCATCATCAAGGCATATACGATGTAGCTCATATAAGTGATGAAAATAGCTAAAAGTGTTCCTTTTGGAATTGCCGTAGCAGGATTCTTCAGATCACCAGATAAATTAGCCCCAGCCACAATACCCGTTACTGCGGGAAAGAAAACACCAAACACGGAGAAAAAGGACTCTGCCTCTACAGCTCCTTCTTCTTTCGGTTTGTACGGGCCGAAATTCTCATTCCAAGTATCCACTGCTCGAAAAATGATTACTATATTACAGTTTCTGTCATTTTATCGATATTTAATTTCCTGATAATTATTACAGAAATAGTTTACCACTGAAGCCAGTAAATCCTTGTGCTCTTTCTTCATCACTGGAGGGACCCATTATTGTTCCCACAACGTAGTCAACTTGAGCAGCTATCAATATTACTAGTAGCATCATTTGGGTCTGCAAAAACATACATAAATTAGTATATTTGTATTGTTTTAGGGTTTATTTAATTTTTAGTAGCATAATATACTATATGCTCACAAAACGAAAGAAATTTTGCTCCAACATACCCGCGTAACCCAATCCATACCAACAAAAGCCAAAATAAGGATGCCGATTAAAACACCAACTCCAACAATTCGAATGTCATTGACACCACCATCAATTATTTGTCCCCAATCGTAATTCTTTAGCAAGTCGTTTAAAGATTCGCAGAATCCGACAATGTAGAGCGCTACAGCTATAGAGTTGGCGATCGTAAACATTAAGCCAATCGCAGCTCCAAATTCCGGACCCAATGAACGAGATATCATGTAGTAGATCCCACCTAAAATATTCAAGCATCCGAAATTTCAGGTTTACTTTTCGTTTCCATTGATTTCATTGAATTCCTGCTGGTCGTTTCGTCCCTCTATAGACGTTATAGTTATTCACCTCCTTTTATCTTTCCGTTGGTGCTAACAGCAGACATAGAAAATGCTGTGATGAAAGTAACTATGTTTGCCACCGTGATGACACAAAATCCTTGCCCTAGGAAAATACAATATATCACAATGGATGCAAACTTGTAAAACTTTGAGGGAGGGAGTAATTGGTTGATATGGTTCAAACGATTATATGTAGATGATAATAAAAATCTTACAGACTCCCGAGTGTCCCACAAGCCAGGACAACCGGAGAAAAAGCATAACACCCCAGATATTGAGAAGGCATCTCATCTACATAGATTCAAATGATGATCAAATCAAGACTGAAATTATGCCACTCATATTTTTATTTAGTACAGAGTAAAAATAATATTTTTTGGGCTCATCAAAATTTGCGTACCAAAACTCCTTCGAGCCATCCAAATTTGATAACCTTTCCTTTTAAGGCAGGTGTATCATCGTCAGGGGATTTTCCCACCTGCAAAACATAATAATTTTTTAACGTCAATGATACTCGATGAATCAAATCTTATTTCTCATGCTCGAGCATCGACGATCTATTGTATGACTTTATTAACGTGCTAATTCAGGTCACTGCAAAAACACAGGCAGCCCCAGTACTCCAAATAATAGCACGTGTAATGTGAAATAATTTGTAATAAAATTAAGTCAATCTTTTTGAGAATCTCTTATCTAATACCATGTTCATACTTATAATTTATCCGATCATATCTTTCTTCAAAACAAGTTATGTGCTGCATGTCATTACAAGTTAACATGACAGAGAACATATTGACATTGTACTTTCAAGTGGTATGTCAAGTATGTATTATTCCGAGTGGAACCTCTGGCTGCGCCCATCACGTGTGAAATCAATCTAAGAGCAACAACGATCGTTTTTAGGATTTGAATGGAACGTGAAACAACGAACCAATACTCTCTGTTGATAAGATATTCTAAATGACATTAATCGGGATTTGGATTTAGATGTAATTTGAATTCGATATCCAAACAATAATCCCAGAGTAAATTCCAAAGCCTCCATTGAGATAAGTTCGATTGGGTTGTATACAATAATTATTCTAGTTTTGCATACTTTTACTTGCCAAATGGCAATAAATGATAGAATCGGACAAATTACAGAGATTAGGCAAATTTTTTTATCAATGCTTAATGGTCTACTACTCACCTACTCAATGATACCATTGGATTACAAGTCAAACACTTCAAAGTCAATTCTCATGATTGATTGAATTGTTGAAGACCATGCGTTAATGCACACTTTACACATTTTAGATGCTGTGATTAAATAGTTGTTCTCAAAATTCTCTTATGCAGATCGTTTAAGACACTTACAAAAATTACAGACAAATATTATTATAATATAAACATGCCATAATAGCTATTCCCACAAAATCTGGGGTCATGGATTACTTCAATAGAATGCATAACATAATTAACAATAAATGAGTATCTTTATTTGAAGCCTTTTTCCAATTCCAATCTTGTTAGTATTTTTCAAGGCCAAAGATTTATTCTAATGTAATAGTCATTCTATGCCCTTGGACTTTATAATTTTTTGGATGTGGAAGCCCTTACTCAAACCTTGCATTACATGATTTGTTTATTGAGAGGAAAATTTATTATACCTAAGTAAATTTTTCAAAATTCGCTTAGAAGTTGAAAATAATTTGACTATATACTAGCTGTTTAGCAAACCTCCTCTCCATTCGTTTCGAGAAACAGAGGAGAGCGAAAGCAAAGGGGTACAATGAGGCGAACTAGTATAATTTGTTAGAAAGAACGTCAACTGCATTTGAGTAACGACTCGTGATTGAGTTTGTGCATTATATCATATACAATACACATGATTTTGAAAGAAAAGTGCACCAATTTTTATCACAATTGCAACAATTTTATCCACAATAACGCCGTTTTTAAATATTTCATATTTAGATATATAGAAAGCACAATAATGATCAAAATCTGTGTATTTGAATACATAATTAAAAAGATAGCTTCGTTAAGCCTTGTGCTAAGCGGCGGGACATTTCCTCCTGCTTCTGAGTCAAATCCATAGTTTTTTGGAGTCCAAACAAGATTGGAAACCAAAATTTTCTCAGCAAAATTAGGGCAAAAAATGTATTGCCCATATTCCTTTGTGTATAAGTTAATTACGATGCATAAGGATGACAGATTTGTCACCACAGTGACTGTAAATTTATTACACATTACTCATCCCTGGACCTCATAGTGACATTCTCGTCTATTCTATATAGGAAGGTTATTTGCTGCCTTATGCTAAATTTTGTACAAATTAATTAAATAAAATATTCAAACCTTTGGTTGAAAAGAAAGGTTCCCGTACGCAATAGTATCCAAACCAGGTCGAGCTTCGCCATTGACAGAATCTATGTAGTAAATTTCGTTTACAAAAGGTTCCTTTGTTTTAAGATGGCTTTGGGGCATCCATGTCTGTTGATTGTGGTTGCTTTCTTCATCGAAAGCGTCCCCCTCGTCCAACGATGCTTGTGAACTATCCAGACGTTGGCGACGGCTATTTGTATCGTCTTGCGCACTCTCCACATGTATTGCGGGTATATTTCCACCCTCAGGCATCTTGCGAGATTTTTCCAATTGAATAAGAGATTTATTTGCAATAACCCTGAATTTTAAACTTGAAGTTGATAATTTTGTTTTTTAAAACCCTGAAATTAATTTTGAATTTCTCAATCCCAGAAGGGAATTTATTCTTATATGAGCTTACGTTATACGTGGATTTGTGAGTAAGGTAGAGATCATACCGCACTCGTATTTATAATTCCATGTAAAAATGCAATCAAAGCCTTATCATTTTTTATCAGCTATTGATACTTCGAGTTCATCCATAAGTATCCGGTTTACCTTGATCTGATCGGCTGAAATATGCTTCAAGATGTGTGGGGTAAAGCATGAAAATACGGGTGGCATCAAATAGTTCAGTTCAGTTCACGTTCTCGGAACACCACGAAATCCATCTTCCTTAGCTTAATTAATTACACTACAAATAATGGATATGAACTTCACCGAATTATCTAATTATTGTAATAATAATAGTTAAGTCAGGCTCCGGTTGACCCAATTCTACGCAAATAAAGTTAATAGCAATTCTCGGTAATACTCTCCCTATCTATTCTCCAATTTAATCAAACGGCACCTGCCCTGGATACTAAAGAATTTGTCATTCAAAAACTGTGGAAACATAGCGTTTGCATTTTTTCATGAATTTAACTTTAGTTCACAATATCACAATACATAGGTGCTTTTTGACTAACTCAATTAATAATTTAGATGAACGATGGGGTCATTTATTGGGTCTAAGCCACAGGTTTTGACTTTGATGCTGGTAACTTCTAAAGTGTCGAAATTTGTAGATAACTCTGGTACTGTCCATTATATATTAGAGTGGATCACATATGGACTTAAGATCAAAGAGATACATAATAAAGTAATTTCATTTAACGCCTGACCTTGGAATCTAGACAGTTCAGGCATGCATGTGAGACTCAAATGCGTAAGGAAAATGATCATTTACGTCCTTTCCGTCTTCCATTCACTTTAAACGCAACAAAACATTTCAGCAAACCCACTCGCAAGGGCTAA
This sequence comes from Spatulosminthurus flaviceps, assembly GCA_034693705.1. Classification (NCBI taxonomy): domain Eukaryota; kingdom Metazoa; phylum Arthropoda; class Collembola; order Symphypleona; family Sminthuridae; genus Spatulosminthurus; species Spatulosminthurus flaviceps. The sequence continues at coordinate 32,218 of JAQFXU010001176.1, forward strand.
TTGAACCACACAGTACTGCCTGTATTTACCTGACCGGCAAGTTGTCAAAGGATTCCGCTGGTCAGTTACACAAGTGGTTCTGAGGAAAGTAACTAGCTTATCTCTGCCTTAATTTTTGTTGATGATTAAAAAAATTTCGGTACGGATAAATGCGTCATTAATGCATATTCGAGAAGCTTATACGGACTTGACACAAGGCAAAAGGATTTTGAGCATGATTTTTATTAATTGCTACAGAACAGTGAAACATCTAGAAAAATTTAACTATTGTTTTATGGAAAGCAAAGGTAAAAGATTCAGGTCATGGAATCATTTTTGAGGTATTTTTTCAGATAAAAAATAGTAAAAACAATACGAGGCATTTATTACATAGCCACGGCTTCAGTGAGTATTTTGAGTAGCCGGAATTTTCGTCGAAGAACATTTTCGACCAGTATTTTTTGGACAAAATATTTCGTCCAAAAATCTTTCATCCAAAAAACGTTTTCGTTTAAAAATCTTTCATCCAAAAACCTTTCATCCAAAAAACGTTTTCATCCAAAAATCTGTCATCCAGAAATTTTTTATCCAAAAATCTTTCATCCACAAAATATTTTCATCCAAAAATCTTTCATCCACAACATATTTTCATCCAAAATTCTTTCACCCAGGAAATGATTTCATCCAAAAATCTTTCATCCAAAAAACGTTTTCATCCAAAAATCTGTCATCCAGAAATTTTTTATCCAAAAATCTTTCATCCACAAAA
>JAQFXU010001177.1:0-32872 GCA_034693705.1 Spatulosminthurus flaviceps
AGAAAATCTCGATTGAGCTCAGCAACTACTTTTTCATGTGAGATTATTTCACCACTATCCAGTTTCACAGCTGATTCTGTGAGTGCTTCACAAAAGAGCGAGAGATACTTTCTTTGGTCAACTGGCAAAGATGAGGTATCGATAAGGACTGAAAGCTAGGAAGGGTTAAGATTTACAAATATTTCATTAATGTAAGAAATAACTTGATGAGAATATCAAATACTATACTGCAATTATTACGTGCTATAAGTGTGCTTGATTAAGCCAGGAAACTTTAACTTACATATACAAAGTTGGACTGAATATCATCTAAATAAAAATTACACTTCACATCACTCGCGAAGTCTGGATTATCATGGCGGGTAATGTTGTGATATGTAATTGAGTCAATTGATGGAGTTCGAATTTTCGAGATGAAACTCATTGGTACGGGAGTCTGTCAGCAGAGATAATTTTAACGATTAATATGGTAAGAATGTTAACCGATCTTTGCACTGTAGTTGACTTATCGTTCGAACATTATGGAACTGATACTTACCATATTCCTTCTGATAGCTTCTTCTAACTCCACTTCGAATTTCTTGAACCCTTCAGGACCAAATTTGTACATTCGTTCCTCTATCCGAGCTTCCTCTTCCTTCATTTGAAGCTCGTATTGCTATAAAAGGAAAAGATTAGATCCCAAGTTGTTATTAAATGAATAGTAACCATTGCAGTGTATCTAGATTCAAATTAAAGTAACGTCATGGAAAATAATTAACTTACATCTTTGCTGGGTTTTGCTTGAATTGTAACCCATTTCTGATCTAAAATCATCCTCTGTAGTCTTTCAGTCCAAAATGTGGAAGGTTCATCCAGGAACCTTTTCAGTATTTTCCCTACACTCACTCTCTGCTCAAACTAAAAGAACAAGCAAAATTCATTCCTCGTTTAAACTAATAACTAAATATGAGCGTAGTTAACCTACACAATAATTACTTAAAGGTGCGTCCAAATATCTGAAAATATTTACGTAGTTTCTTAGTTATGGACTACCTGTTCAGTACTGTTCTCATCTTGAGAATACAGAAAATCTCCGATGCATGCATAAGCGATTGAGTTATGAGGCGTATTTTCCATAGCACTCATTTCTTCTAGGTAGCTCTTTCGAATTACATCTTTCATACGATCCATATCAAATTCCTTCAGTTGTTTCGTTACTTCTTGACGAATTCGAGGAGCTATCTCTCCTGTACTTTCAAGAGGAACTCCTTCTAGCTCCAAGTAAAAGGTTGTTTGGCTATTTTCCATTTCAGAGAAGGAAACCTGCAGTTCAGATAAAATCGGAAATGAGCGACTCGTTCGTCAATATTGGACACATCGATATAAATTCAAAAGCAACTACTTACGCTACTTGCAAGAGGATCATCATTTTCGACGAACTCTTTCTGAAGTGGACTCACGGTGCTATCAGTTAGGTATTCTAAAAGGAGACGAGCAGCGTGAACTCTGCGTAGAATAATAATTAATAGCACCATAAAATAACTTAATTTTTTGTCCATTGGACTCTGGTAAAATCAGTAATAAGAAATTTTTCAGTTAATTATCATACTCTGCAAGTTCTCGAATTGCCGAAGGCCCCCGGAAACCGACCACCACCAAAGCATCATCTTCGTCCTCAGATGCAAATTTGATGCTCTTGTCCACAATTTTCTCTAATTCTGGTACTTCATCTACCCATGGTCTCGTCCAGGTACCAGGTACAGATTTCTGTAGGAAAAAGTTAATAAGCAATGATGTAAATAATGTGAAAATCAATAAATCCCCATTTTGTAATAATGACAGCAACGCAAGCTACCTTTGCTTGCAATTTCGTAACAATAGGTTGCAAAGCAGCAAACAACTGTTTAGGTTCAACCATTCCAGCAACGATCAACCTCGCATTTTTGGGGTTGTAAAATTTCCGGTGAAATGCTTTCACCTATAGAAAAATCAACAATTATTATTTAGGACAAATACTTACTCGATTTTTCATCGAGCACATTTTTCTACTTCGTTTCAAAACACTTACTTTAGTATTATTGCAAGATTCCCGCAAATTTGAGAGCTGTCCCCCCGTATTGTAATGATAGCCAGAACTTTTGGGGTAAATTGCCCGAATCAGTTCAGTATGAGCCCGAATCTCTCCAGTTTGCTCCAACGCCTGCATTTCTGAGTATACAACACCACCATCCTTCCCCTCACCATTAATATGATAAACTTCCGTAGAAAAAGCGGTATCCTGTAACAATTTATTATTACATTATAAAACGAGATCTCCGAAATTTACAACCACAAAAAAATCTCATAATCTATTCACATCCCAAAAATATAGGTTGGCAAAACTTACCGATAAAATCGGATAAAATATATGATCCATATAAATAGGAAGCAGAGTACAAAATCCTTCGGACCCCGCAGTCGTCATTGTGTAGCAAGTATGATCCACATCTTTAAACGAAAACCCAACACACAACTATCACCCTCACTACCCGCACTACCCTAATATTTCCCAACGAATTTTTGATCATCTAAACTAAATTACCCGTCCATGCATTGGTGCCAGAAGCAAGGCATTTATTTGCCAGGATATCCAGGATTCCCTTATACGGATATTCATCACTACCAAGGAAGATCATATGCTCCAAAGTATGCGGTAAACCGTCGTGATCTTCCGCTCGGGTAGCTATACACATTAAACAACCACTTTTCCCCATTAAACACTCTCCTTACCCAACCTCTCCCCAATCCAAATCACTCAATCCAAAAAGATATGTACTAACTTACCCAACACAATGTAGCCATTGACAACAGGACCCGGAATGCTTGCATGAACAAGTTCCAATCCTGTTGACCTCGATCGATATTTCGCCACCGGATGAATACCATTTGCTTTCACAGCCGAAATCAAATCGAAATCATGTTGCACATCTACTTCCATCGGGATTTCATTATCTTTGAGTTCCGCCATTCTTTTAGTCAATCCTCTCGCACACAAAAATTTACTAGTATTTTGTCTTGAACTATCCCCTATTGGGCTACGTAGGACTAAAGCTGTAATTAAAATATCATAGGATTAGAAAAACCAGTCATTACATTTTTACAATTTTATTAAATCCCAAGACTAAAGACTAAATTAAATTAACGATTTTAGATTTAAATCAACTATTACAATACAAATGACTCTTGATCAACCCTGAATTACATCCGTTCGAGACCCATCTTCATCTATAATATTTTCGAAAAAATGACAATTACTCTTTCATATAACTCTAATACACTAACACTCACAATAAGATCGTCGGAAGATACTCCACCTGCTCTGCTGCTCTGGTTGAAAAAATGAGATGAATTGAATTCGGGGCGTAAATAAACACTTGAATAAAACTGACGATTTTATCGCTAACATTGGCCGGCACAGTATTAAAGTAAATCCTCAGATGGCAAAGAACCTTAGCATGCCATGATGAGAGAATTGAGGAAATGTAATGAACTGATGGTGGCAGCCAGTCGGCGTAGGTATGTTGCTGCTAAAAGTATACTAAAGCTATTCAAAGTCGGAAGTTCCTCATCGGCAATCTACCCGCTTGTCTGGCTTGTAATCTTTTGAGTCTCATATTCTCTGCTCAACGCACGGTTTAGCTCTCATACCTTTTTTTTTGCCTTTTTTCTACACATTGGCTATGCAAATAGGGTTTATTTAAAAGATGACAAGTACTATACGTAACTTATACAGATGAACATGTAACATGACAAATAGAGAGGCATGTGTAAAATACTTAAAAGATATGTATCAGTACTTATATATACAAGTACATACAAATGTGATTCACTCTTAAATTATTTTAATATTTCATTAACATTACAACAAAAATAATCTTTCGTATATGTGCTGTGCTCATGCTCATGAATTGAAATATTAATTATATGCTCAAATTGTTTTATTCGTGAGGATTTCACACGCTAAAGTGCCCGATGATGTCAAATAATAATTTATTGTTCCTTCCAAATAATAAAAGTTTTAGTCATTGGATCATCTACAAATTCGCCTTTTAATTTTAAAAATATTATTACTATCACAGCATTTACGTGGAGAAGTTGGACACCTGAAAGTACGCTTAAAGTATTAGCATAATAATAATACTGATGAGGTGGTGTAAATACTACGCGCAGGGACGGATGATTTTTTGGGACGAATTTGGTCGACCAAATTGAAGATTTTTACTGCTCCACTGACTGCGCTTCTGGAGTTAAAATTCATAAAAATTCACATTGAAAGAGTATCGTCTTGGTCCATCTTTTTTAGGTTTAACCCGAACCTGCATTTGAAAAAATAAATTAGAAAAATTTATGAGCAACACTGGATGAAACTGATTTTGAGTGAGTAACTGAAGATTTAAGATGTATTTAAAAAGTAAAAACCAAACTAACGCATGGAAACTCTCAGTTATATGTGAAACTTGTTCTTCTGGACAAAGAATTAGGCAGGAGCGGTAAGGGGAAGTAAATAAGTCTTGGAGCCACGTTGCGGCAGCGAGCTTGACATCTTTCAAAGTCACTTGAGATATTTTTGCTATCATTTGCCTGTAAGATGTAAAGATTTATTTGTTGAGTAAACAGAGTTTTCATGGAAATACAGGGGATTGGTAAAAAAAATGTGTGAATCATTTACTTACTCATGATAATTTCGGGGTAGGCTGAGAAACTCCAAATTGAATATTTCTCTAGCAGTTTTTATTGGACTATCAAACATGTCAAATATCTTGAGAATCAAGGATTTTTTCGCTGCTAATAGAAGCTCGTTTTGCCAGGAGATTTCCTCGTTAATCAATTGATAGAGAATTCTCTTACAACTTTCATAAGCTGCTACTAAATCAGTTGAACATTCAAGGGTAAGATGTAGCATGCCCTCATTCGGATGCAAACTGATACGCAAGTAACCCAGTTCTTCCTTTGACATGTGTTGGTATAACGGTCCTTCATTTTCAGTATTTTCACAAAGATATTGGATAGCAATGAGAAGAGCGGGTATATCTTGATGGTTAGCATCTGCAATTGTCGGAGTCATTTGAGCAAAGAACGACTCATCAATCTTTTTCACCATAATACGTTGAATTGGATCAAGTCCAGAATCCACATTCTTGTTTTGCAACCACTCCGAATCAGGGATGATTTTTATTCTACTAATACAACCAATTTGTAATGAGCAAATCGATTAAACTTTATTTTTCTTCCGTTGTATTATTGGATATCGTCGGGTAAAGTCCAAAAGGCGCTATATGCAAAAATCGCTTATACGGGATTTAACATGTACTACCATGCTTAAGCGATTTCTGCATATAGCGCCTTTTGGACTTTACCCGACGATATACTAAAAGTAGAAAAATGTCTAAAAGTACCCCGTCGTTGAATCATTTCCATCAAATTGGAATGTGTCCATCCATTTCCCTGGCCAAAAACCATTAGGCATCTGCTCTTTATACATTTCTTTAATTTTTGAAAAGCTTGCAGCAATGTGAACAGCAACTTTGGAACGATCGTGTATTAAAGTTTTGATTTTTTCTAGGGATTCAATGGTCGGCTCACACTTTCCAGAAACGAGCGTCTCAAGAAAGTTCATCTGATTGAATTTACTCATTTGTCGTACGTTAGTATCTGTGTAAAAGCGTATATCTTGGTCAGCTGACAAAGTCAGTTTACTTCCAAAAGCGTTTATAACCAAGGGAGGCAAAGGTACTGAGGAGCATCGAGTTAATAATATAATTGAAGTCGACTTACTCTCGGTGTAAAGAATCGACCGGAGAATTGACTTTACCATCCCCCCAGCTAAATCTTCATTGGATTTTAATTCCTTGAATAATTCATCTGAAGCCTCAAGAACCCTACTCCGGGAGAAATTCACTTGACAGAGTAATTTCTTTAACCACACGAAGGCGTCTTCTAGGTTTTCAAGCTTCACCTTGAAAAAGTCATGCAATGTTTATTCATGCCCTTTCATTTTTTTAAATCCATATAATTTAGTATACTTAATTTGGACTGCGATATAAATACTTTAGCGTGCAATCCCAAAAGGTATGCACAGGAGCTTCCACAATATAGCTCATCCCGTCTGATCTGATCGAGTCCAACTGCCCAATAATATTCCATAAAATTTTTTTCAAGTTCTGCTTCGACTTCATTCTGTTTCACTAGATTTTCGCCTTCGCATTCTGTCAAAATTTCAGGTTTAGCTAAAATTTTACGATGCAGAGGAAGATACTTGCGGTCCTCCACGTTCAGAGAAGAAGTATCAAACATGATGGTAATCTGTGAAAACAATATTTCACAAGGCTAATTCATTGTTTCATATCAAAACTAAAAACTGGTCTTAAATTTATCTGCGTATAAACCATGCGTATTAATTCCATATGTACAAGCAATTTCGTAAAAATCAGTTCTTACCGAAACAAAATTTGATGAAATTTCATCAAAGTAAAAATTACCATGGAAGGCTTTTGCGTCGATAATCTCTTCAGGATTTATTCGCCTCACCCGATTTAAAGCCAATTGGCTTATCCCCCACGACTCGGGTTCTAATGATGAGTCAAACACGTTGAATGGAATGGGTTTATTCATTTCATCATTAGCATCTATTAGAGCCAGGTTATATTTAAGTAAATCGTCAGAGCTCAGTTTTTCCTTCCGTTCCTTTAATTTCATCTCGTCAATTGCTTGCCGCTCTTTGTATAGCTATAATTATTTAACAAATCAGATTAGATCAGCCATCATAAGCAGTTGAGAAACATTTTATGGAAAATTTTCGCATACTTCTTTACTAGGTACAGTGTTGATAACAGTCCATGTTCTATTAAGGAACATAGAATGAATTCTCTCCGTCCAAAATTCCTTGGGTTTATTTAGCAATCCTTTTAAATTGCTTAGCTTATTTAGTATGGTCTCAAACTGGAAATAAAATGAAATTTTGATTTTCGGTTTGTATAAACGTAAACAATATTGCACTTACTTCTTCAACATTGTCCAAGTCTTCCGCATAAAGAAAATGTTCAGCACAGGCCTGCATTACGGATTCGGAGTGTTCAGAAAAGTCTTCTAAAATACTTAACTCAATATTGTACAATTTTAAGACGATTGTATTCATACGATCCATGTCAAAGTTCTCAGCTTCCTGAGTTAAGGCTTTTCGAAGTAATTGTGGAATCAGTTGAAAATTTTGCATTTCCACACCTAAGAAGTCAAGCGTGAGGTTTGCTCTATTGCTACCGACGTCAGCATGAAAGACCTGATAATAATGGAAATTCTAGATGAAGATACCGAGATGTGTAGATAATATAAAGATCTAGGAAAATTAATTGATTCTTACTCCACATTTAACTAAATTGCTTTCTTCAACAAATTGTCTTGTTAATGGACTCGTACCCACTCTAAAATCCACGCTCAAATATTCTATCAGCAGTTGAATAGCTAGTTTCCTATGGATTTCACGTACATTAGTTATTATTATTAGTTATTAGTGCAAGTGAAATTTATAACTAGAGTAACAATAATTTAGGAATTATTAGAAGAAACTCACTCTATCTCATATTTCAAAGATGATAAACCATTGAATCTCACAACTACCATGGGTGATTCGGTGCTATCATCCGTGGGAAATATCACGGTTTCTTCAGCATTACAAAGTTCCGACAGATCCCGTAACCACGGTCTTTCCCAACTTGTAGGAACTTGGCCCTTTTGTAAATAAATTACGGCTTTATGAAAATTCTCCCATTATCCGAAAAACTTTGTTCGGTATGATGATCAAAATATCCATAGCAAATTAGTTTAGTACCTTGGATTTTAGTTTCGAAATCACTGGTTCTATAGCTTGGAACAGCTCCTCACGTTGAATACCTCCAGCAACGGTCAAACAAATGTTTTTAGGGTTGTAGTACTTCTTGTGGTAAGCTCGTGTCTATAATAAAATATTTGAGTGCTTAAACAGAAATACTTTTCTAGGTTTTGCAATATTCACAACGCTTATTGTTAGATTTTTGTACCGCTTACTTGTTCAACAGAACACTTGTCTCTGAGTTTGTCCGCTGGAAAATCCAGAAATTCAAACGAATAACCGGACCCATCTCTGAAAATCCTACGCATTGCTTCTGCCCAATCATTAACCTGGTTATCTTCCAAAATTTCCAAATACAGTTTCCCTCCATCCTCACATTTGCCGTCAATGTGATGAATTTCGGTCGCAAAAGCAGCATCCTACAATCATAGTTTTCAAATTAAATTAAAACTGCTGACATATCCATACCGTAAATAAAATTTTAATACTGTTAAAAATTGTATTGAGTAACTAAAGATTTACGTAGCTTATATGATTTACACACCGAAAGTAGAGGATGAAATATGTGATCCAAAAAAACTGGGAGGAAGGCACGAAACCCCGCAGAACCCATTGTTCTCAAGGTGTAGCAAGTATGATCATGAGCTGAAACACCAATAAAACGATTTAAATCAAAATGTACAAGGAAATAAATATTGTACCCAATTATTTTTCTTGTCTAATTTTCCTTCAAAATAAATATTCTGTACACATAAAATCAATGAAATCAGGCGCCATCAAATAATTTATTCAATACTTACTGCAAAATCCATAGGGTAAAGATGTACAATATTTCTTTGCCAACGAAGTTAGAAACCCATTGTAAGGATAATCCTCACTTCCACAAAATATCATATTCTGAAGAGCAGAAATTTCACAGCTCTCATTCTCAGGTGGAGTAGCTATAAATACGATAAAAGGAATATAATATCCCATTTTTACTATTTTTAGCCACAATCATATAATAATGCCCGCAAGTATGAACATATCGTAATAATAAATAATGTACCAATTTACCAACAATAATTTCACATCGGATTACGGGACTTTCCATGTCAAAATGGTTCACTTCCAGCCCCGTTGTTTTGGAACGGTATTTATAAGTTGGTTGGATTCCGTTGGCTTTAACAGTAGCAATTAATTCCATTTCTTTATCCATGTTTGCGCAATAAATTTTTTATCATGTATTTTTTACAATCGCAGGTACTTTATTGGAGCAAATATCCGTTGGGTCTACTCTATTGTCACATCTAAACAGTATTAAATAGATTTAAAAATTGGACACTGTCTCTCATGATAGAGAGTAAGGAAAAGGTTTGGATTGTGCTGACTAATTTTAGCAGGTATCTATAAACATATTTTTTATTTAAAAATTATTACTATATAATTTACTAATTTACAGTCAGCGTTGACAGATAATTGACTCGACCGTGTATGTATAGGTTGGCCAGAACGTTAGTACATTTGTACAGGGGAGAGGATTATATTGCTCCCACCGTCCCACCTGAAAACAATTTTCAGGAAACTGTGAGTCAAATTTTTGCACAAGCCACTTCATGCAATTTGCTGCAGGTTGCTGTGGCGAATCCATGCTTTACCCACAAAAAAGTTTGAAAAACGTTCTGTCATTCTGTGCTAATCAATCAGTGCAAAAATACATACCAAATATTGGACGACTCAATGAGATTTGTACACCACATATTTTTCCACAAATTTTGACCAAAGTTTGCGCATGTTTAACATTATTTTTACAGTTATATGTGCTGTGGATATTTTCCAAGCTGGGAATTGTAGCTAAAAGTGATGATGACAAATGACAACTACGCGAGTCAATATGTTGAAAAGTGTGTAGATGATGTTTCCCGCTGTGGGAGTTTGAAAGATTGCCCTCGGTTATACAGGGTACCCTACTAATTTGTCGCCCTTTGAAGAATACTATTGAGGCTCGAAACTAGCTTTCCTGTTAGTAATATAATCATGATAATAATACTTATTCAAGCGTTTTGCTTGGATAATTGCTAAAGAGGAATAGGCTTCGTTAGAAAGCTCACAGTTTTTATCCTAATATTTCCCAAAAATACACACAGCTCAACTCTAATTTGGCGTACCTGACAATCAGCCAAAGCCTAAAGCGAAATAGGACAAAATCAACCAATATGGCTGCTAATGGAAAATGCACATAGAATAGAAATTTTGAATCCAATATAACTTCTTCAACATGATCTTGTTCTGTATCGTAAGGATGGCGTAGTAAAATGTAAGTCACAAGAATAGAAAAAAAATGTTTCTATTAAAGTGTCATGTATTGGATAAGCGTGGGTACTGAGTTTTTATTTTCACATTATACGTGTTAATTTTGTCAATTAAATAAAATGCATGTTATCAGAAGAGATGCATAAAGCTGAAGACAATTATTACAAGACATTTTCCAGCCACCTCCACCAAGGTCATCCACTTTTCCCCACAAACCTCCGCAGGCTTTCACAACGAAATTTTCATCCGTTACGTTTTTCAAATTGTCAACGAAGAAGTTTTTTGCAATATCGCATGGTTTCTTCCTATCACAAGCAACATCCTGGTGGGTATGGTTTCCAAGAAACTGGATCATGCAGACCGTATTTGCTTCTCCTACGCAATCATCACCTACTTGCTTGTACTTGAAGCTTAGACCGTCATTCAAGCATTCGCATTGTTGATTGGAATTGCATTGCTGTTTGAATAGAATACTTATTATTATGAGTTCCTTTGTAACGGATGAATTAAGAAACGTAACTTTGGGTAATGATAATCTTTTGGGGAAAATAAAATAAATTATTATTACCATTGTTCGGGATTTTTTGCCTAAACATAGTCTCCGCATATTAATAGCAGAAAACATTCGATTAATGTATTTGTTCCAGAATTTAGAATTTTCTACGTGATAATATGCGATATCGAATTTCGTTGTTTTCTTTCCTCTGATAGTTTTGTTTCCATAAATTTTACTAAAATAATTCTCTTCCACTAAAGTGGCGAATTCAAAGTCGCAAGGGTCACCAGGTTTACTTTTTTTACTGGAACAGCCTGTTGGATGAGATAAGTTTCGCTCTTGCGCCAACGGCTCCTCGTCATTACAAACACATTTCTTTGTTCTTCTGTCACAACGATAGTACTTGGGGTATACCTTTCCAGTTCGTAATAACGTCACGGACCCATGGCAAGACAAATGTGTCAGATTGTTCCGAGTTACATTTCTTCGATAAAAAAAATTGGCCTGATTCAACATGGCATCTGTGTTTGCTTGCTGAATAGGCTTGACGAATTTTGAGTAGATCTCATAATCGCAAGCTGCACCCAATCCCGGTCCCTCATGTTTAAAATTCGCATCTATCATGGGCCATAGTTGCCAAAAAAATAATATAACTGGGACGTAAGGGTTTATAAAAAAATTAAAAGAACCGAATCCGACCATTTTATTATGTTCTAAATTCCAAACCACATTCTAATCTTAGAATCCTAACATTCTATAATATTTCTCATCATCCCCCATCCACTATAGTAGCTTTCTGCGCTTGAAGCTCATAATATGATAATATGACATGAGCAGCACAATATTACCCGATCGCGATCGTCACAAAAAGGCTCCCGCTTAAATAATAAAAATATCTTGATTATCAGTAATAAAAAATGAAATTTTTCTGGCTTCAATAATTTAAAAAAAAAATATATAAGTATATTATTATTCTAAAATACAAGAATATGAAAAACTTTCCCAAATATTTTTTTCGGGAGTAAATCACCCTTAAATAAATGTCAAAGTAACCGGAAGCGGAATATAGTGAGCAGTGAGCATTTGGACCTTGACCAAAATTTCCATGAATAAGTTAAGACACTGAGAACTGAAGTTTTACTGATTTGATCGACAGTACCAATAATTTTGACGGATAATATCAACGTTTGAACTAATTTTGACCGATTTGGTCAAAATTTCAATAGATGCCCAAATCATCCCTAAAATTTAAAGTAAGTCCTACTAAATTACGCAGATACCATGCAGTAGTCTTATGTCATCTTATGAGGAAATTTTATGCTACATGAATATTGGTAGTGCTTATGTGAGAACATATAGGGTCAAATTTGTTAAATTTTGGCTTAGAACAGAATTTTGCGTAGGACTTAATAGTAAACGCCAAAATCAGCTGTAATTAAAACCTTTCATGAAACCCCTTGGGGAGATTGCCATTTTTAAGGCTTTCGCACCCCTGATGTCCATAATACGAAATTTGTTAGGTCAACCGCAAAATCTCCACAATTTCCTCATCTTTTTCCCATTTTTACATTTTCGGTACACCTGCACACTTTAGCTCCCGACCGTGCTGCGAGGGATATATATATATATATATAAGAAATCGACATTGGGCCCTGCTATGACTAGTAAAATAAACATGGAATCATTACATTTTCAGAAAAGATGTACATACTTGGGTGATATCTAATAACTAATGAAAAATAACATGTTGAACTTGTCAGTTCACGATTTCGTGTTTTGGTCAAAATTGCGCAGTTCCGGCAGTTCAGTTTTAAACCATTTTGGCCCAAATGTGGGATGTGACAAAATTCTCATAACAGATACCGCATTTTTCTTGGATGTAACCAAAAGGACCCCAAAATGAAAGAATCTTCCTAATGTACCCATTATCATAGCCATTGAGTTGGAATAGCAGCCATTGAGCATGTAAGCGGCCAACTAAAGCCTTAAATTATTCAGTTTGAGATAAATAGAAAAGTTATAAATATAGTCTGTGAATGTGAACAATTTATTGTTATAGTTAGTTACAGTTAGGACGTAACTTGCCCAATAGCTCCGGTAAAGCATTTAGACCTACCTGATTGGGATTTTTTAGTGAATCAAAAATCTAAATGTGAATAAATAAAATCAGAACTTGTGAGTTAAAATTGGAACTGGAATAATTGTTAGAGCGGTGAAAATTGTGGTTAATTTACATAATGCCGTGATAACTTAACGGGAAGGAAAGGTCAATTTTTAAAGTGTGAACGGTCTAAGGTGGGAATCCCGCAAAAGTGATAAAATACTTTGAATTTATTCTATTGATTTACTAATGAATGCCTCGATTTAAATATCACTATTTTGCTGAAATTGTTTGATGGTATTTGTTGAGGAGCCTGAAGATGAATGAGAATGGGGTCAGTGTTGAGAAGCCTGAAGGTTGGTTTAAAATAATAAAATATGTCATTTAATGCAAATATTTTGTAAAGTTTCGTCACAAAAAATGATTTTGTAGTGGAAGAAATTACTGTAGCGGGAAGCGAGTATTGCAGTTTACATTATTTATTTTGGATAATGATATTTTGGTATTTCAGGAGCTCATTTATTTCTATTTTTGTATTTCAGCGGACATCTCAGTCGCGCCCTTGACCATTGTTGAAGCGGAAGATGAGGGTATTAACACAGACCATGATCCTTTTGAAGGAATGATAATTGATGAGGTGAATATCACAACCGGGGATATTGGAGCTGAAACTGTTTATGCCCATTCGGATTCTTTTGAGGAGCCTTTGTTGAAGCTGAGTCCATCAGATGAGGACAAAGTGACGAAGTCGCATGATAATAAGAAGAAGGAATTTAAAGGACCAGATGAAAAAGTAGGTCCAGAAAATCGCTATTCGTGTAAAGAAAGAGTACGGATGATTCAGTTGTATGCGGAGAATTTAAACAATCCAAGAAGGGTCCAAAGGATATTTCAATCAGAATTCAAAAAGAAGCCACCGGCTACCAGAACAATAACAAAGCTGTACAAAAAATTCCAGGAGACTGGAAGTGTTCAGAATAATTATAGTAAAATTCGTCCAAGGAAAAGTCGAACTAAAGAAAATGTAGAGAAAGTGAAACTAGCGTTTCAAAAATCTCCAACAAAATCAATTAGGAAAATTGCTCAAGAATTGAAAATCCCTCATACGACAGTTGGAAGGATTTTGCAAGAATTGAAAGGCAAAGAAGGTGGCCAGATTCGAAGATCTCGAACCCTCAAAATCGGTTTGAAATCCTCAAATGCGGAGAAATTGCAAAATCGATCGAGTCCAACCCCTTCAAGTGTAAATTGTACGGCAACCTCTACAACGAATGCAGCTCCTAATATTTTAACGGTTTCTGTACCTGCAATAAAAAGTGACAGTAATACTCTTCGTTCTCAAAACTTTAGTATTCAGGTTGCCACTCAGTCCCAGACAATTGAGTACTCAAAAGCTCAAACAACGGTCCAGCCTTCTAATCAAGTATCCACACCATCACTTCTTACTATCCAAACCCAGCCGTTGGTGTCTACTCAAATGCGAAGTCAACCTTCATCTATTTTTATTGTAGAAACTTCACCCAGAGAGGTTCTTAGCAATCTGTTTTTCTGTTTGGATTTCGCTTGTCGTAAACACTCGTCACAGCGACGTAAGGATCCGCAGCAAACGCCCTACATAAATCATCCAATCGGTGGGTCATCAATTTCCATTTCTATCATATCATATACATATATGTTTTTACTAGACATCTGAATGTTAATGAATTTTAAACTTTCGACGTTTTAGGAGTAGCAAATATAATTATTAATGAAGCTCAACTTTGTGACCCGGATATCCTCCAAGCTGCAGTGTTACACGATACTTTGGAAGATACTGACACTTCAGCAGAAGAACTTCGAACGCAGTTTGGGACGAAGGTAAGCTATGCCTTTGCGTTGTTGTGAGGATAGGCTTTACGAATATGTATTTTACTGGAAAGGTAAATTCATTCTGTTAAATCCTAGGTCGCTTCTATTGTAGAAGAGTTGACTGATGATAAGTCCCAATCAAAAGAGATGAGGAAGTTGATGCAGATTCAGAATGGAATGAAAAAGTCATATGGTGCTCAAATAATTGGAATGGCTGATAAGATCTATAACCTCCGAGATCTAACTCGAGTCAGTCCAGCGGGTTGGACTGAGCAGCGTCGATTTGAATATATCTTGTGGGCACAGGAAGTGGTTAGGAATTATTATGGAGCGAATGAAGCTTTGGCAAAAAGTCTTAAGGATATTTTCGCGCAGTGGAATGTATTGTCGTGATAGATGTACAACTTTCTGTGCCTTATCTGCTTTAGACTCGATGAGTTATTCATTAAAGAACTGAGTGTATTTATTTTAATAATTATTCTGTATAAATTATCCTTTTCATAGTTCGTATGCCCAACATCGAATCAATAAATGAATGAACAAGATAAATATATTACAAAGTGTTTAAAATACATCCGAATCGCTACGTTGTGGTGGAAGCCGTTTGGTTCTACGTACCGTAACTCCACGGCGGAATCGTCCACGGAGATCCGACATCAGGCTAGCTTCCTCAATGTGTGATCCCTCGTCGATGAAATCAGAGTCCGTCGATAAATCCAGTTTCTACCACAATAATAATTATTATTCTCCAGTTACACAGAATACATGGTCAAGAAGCAAGAAGTTTTAAGTAGACAAAATTCTGAGGAACTTACATGACAAATTTTTCTGATCAGAGGAACTATTGCTTTCAAATTATCCACTTCATATGATAAAGTATTTAAGGTTGTGGAAGCCTCTTGCATTGCATTCATTACGTCCTCCATTGTTTTCCCGTGGCGCTTGTCATCTGCAAATTCAATCAAATATTTTCTACTGTTTTCACGTGTCTTCAGCCTCTTAAATATAAAAGACGGCATGATAAACCTTGTAATAAATTTTGTAAGCTATATTAGTTTTATTAACTGGCTTAAAGTGACTAATTTGTGGAAACAAACTGTTTCCAACGATGAGGAATAATATTTTATCTTTTCAAGTTATTTCAGTCACCTTTCGGAGTGGTCTTGGGTTGGAAGTACTTGAAAATTCTCTCGAAATCAAAAAATCCCATATGAGCTTTGAATGCATTGGGGTATTCGATTACTTCCTTCTTATCAACCCGACGAAGTATAAACATAGGCAGTGACTTTTCCAAAGACGTATGAAGTTCCACCTGCTCAAGCACAATTTACAGTCAGAAAATATATTTCAAATTAGGAATAATATATTAATGAACGTCAATAAATCCTTCCGCTAGGGTCCCAGCAATTTACCTGCATCGTCAACCTCTTCAATTGTGCATTCTGTCGAACAGATTCAATGTCACCCACAGCTAGTCCTATAGGCTCAAGAAATGATTGATGGTCAGTGTCATGGTACTTTAAAAAAGTACCTAAATTTAATACGTATAGTAATTACAGTGATCATGATTAATTATTGTCGCACACTACTAATTGTAAGTGCATATGCGCTGTAAATTGAAATTCTCTAACCAATAAGTAAATTCATCAGTAAAATCGGCATGAGCAGCATATAAATCCCCAGCATGAGGAAGGACATATCAGGATGTGGCAGTCTCTGCGGATATTTGCAATCGCCCAAAACCGTCTTATTTCTCTGATGAAAAGTGCCGCTTTTCTCCAGTTTGTAGCAGTAATGAGGGTACAGGAAACTGTTCATGAAGTCCAAATCGCCCAACATCATTGCAAATGTCCTCACAATGGATAAAGTAATATTCTCAAATGCAATGTGCTGACCCTAATCATTCATAAATGTCCATGCCTCATCATTAGCAATTATGTATGGGTACTCGATATGGTCGATTTGTCCGGACACGGAACGTGTAAAATGAATCTCGGGGCATTGTATTGCTTACATTTGACAAAAGAATATAAAACGCAAGGCCGAACGCTATAATAAGTACAGAGAAGATCAACAGGACGCGTAAAAGTGTGTAAAGAATCTCCAGGAACATTACCACATATATTCCAACAATGTCAAACCTAAATAAAATATTAAGTTTTCAGGAATTGTTGCTCTACATTCAACTATGGTGGAGGATCAATCCTGGGGAATTTGTCAGTTTTAATTTACTCATGCTAAAACCTCCAAAGCTGGCAAGGGTGGACGGAACAGGAGTCGGCAGAGAGCGTATTAAGGAGGTTTTTATGTGGACTAGGTTGTTTGAGGTACCTAAGAGTGGACAAATATATACACTTTTCCACTAAAGTTCGTGGCATGAGTAAACGAGCATCCACTAATTCCTCTGAACTGACCCTCTACCCTAGATTCAATATAAACAAATGCTTTCCGCCAAGATATGCGGGCAGTAATAAAAGTATAATTTTTAACCTCTGCAAAAACACAAGAAGATAAAACCAACAGAGGAACGCGGAAAGAGAAGCGCTAGGATTTTGAAGTGGCTCCGTAAACATCAAAGGCATGAGAACCATGGACATGCTGGAGATATTCATAGCCCACCAAACACTATAAAGGAATAATTGGAAAAAAATGTACATATATTTACTCATTGCATTGTCAGCTTCCCCTTGAAATCCCATCTAATTTTAAATTTACCCATTTTCAAAATTCAACGTGTACAAAGTCCGGTGTCTAAAAATGTTAACGATTTCTCTCGCTATATTAAAGACAGACACCGCCACAATGAGGATCCTCCATAGCACATCTCTTTTCTCCTTCATGCACTCATGTGCCTCCTGACCCTGGTAATTTAAAAAATTCCAAACTTTTTTTTACACTCATCATTCATTTATATAGATAAACCCAATTTGAACCTTTATAGCGTTACACAAATAATGAAAAAATACAGGATTTTTCAAACCTCAAAACTCGTGCAGTTTGACAAGTGCTTGAACGCAAGAATCCCATGGGAATCGTAATGATGACTGTCCTTGCTATTTGGACTGATTGTAAAAGCCGTCAATATACAAACATACAAGAGATACAAGACCAAGTTCACCAGTTGGAAATACTTCCCATAAGCATTCCATTTCATTTGGAGATACTTCTGAGACAAGTCATGAGACAACAAGTCTACACGACCGTGGGATACCATTCCCTAGTAAATTATACAGAGCAAACAAGTTCATTCCATGGAGGATTAAAATTTAGTTATTGCAAACTGCTCTTTTTCTTATATAGTTCATTTACCGCCTCTCACATTTAATATTGGAAGGTGTTTCTGATGTGGAGACGAGTTCCCTCTCAAGGGCTCATCTTTATTCGTTTTCACCTTTGACTCTTCAACGGGTTCTGGTAGGAGAGATAGCCATTTGAAGTCGTATTTAACCTACATTGTTAATTATTTCATTGTGAATGGGCTACTAATGATAATTCCACCAGAGGAGTCAAAAATTTTAAAACAAATAAACATGTTGTAAAGCGGAATACATTTTTTAAAAAGCAATAATATGCACTATAGTTAATACTTCAGCTAACATGATAATACTCCGAGTCGGACTTCTTCGACGAAATGATGCATCTATTGAGGACTGCTGTAGCAACGGAAGGTATTATGGCGACAAGAGCGGACATGATGGAGGGATATTTGCCTGAAGTCATACTCAAGACCTCGTCGCCTCTACAATTGAATCATTAGAAATTTTCAAATGATTTCATGACACATTCATATTAACCAGCACCTCAGCGCAAGGAGTCTCTTTACTCCACTCAAAAGCTCCAATCAACCCATCAAACTAAACAGCAAAGTTTTAATACTTCAAGACCTCAAGACAAGACAACTGATAAAAGTAAAACAAATGAATTAAAAAGCAGTTGACGTTCCCTTCTTAGCAGTATCTCATTCATCAATCAAAACCATGTGAATTCGGAATTCCCTGTGTCTCTCCATCATCAACATAACATCGATTTTTACAGACTCCCATTAGTCCTCGTGCCTACATTAAAAGTAACTCTTGAATAATTATAGACTTCATGACATGGCAAACATCTTCGTTAATAAGGAAACAATTCCTTAAAAATGCATTTTCTCACACCATCACTAATGACTGCTGACAAGAAAACAAGCTAATTCTTGTAGTATACCTTCCCAGTGGAGTGGAATATGGAATTTTGTACCAATGAAAAAAAATCCACTAATTGTTGTTCATTGCTCAGGAATATCTCATTCAAGGAATTACTCGCATGCCCACATTTCCCCTTTACCATGACGGTTAAAACGTATAGGTATGAAAAAATAAACAAGACATTTCCTCCTAGGCAAAATGCTCCCCATTTCCCATATCCGACAGCTTGCATATCAGTAAGTGTACATATTATAGTTGAGCATTGAGCAAGAATAATGGAATTAGAAATAATTTGAATAAATGCTATCCGGTCTATCAAGATAATAGTAGGAGCAGCTGAGCGATTAAAAAATCGAAGCATTTGCAAACCGTATGTAGTAGACAGACAGGGAATTAAATATCTATAAAACTCGCATGAGCAGTGTGGGCTGTCATATTGAAAAGTAATAATAATTTCCACGATCATTTCTTTCAGTTGAGAATATGGCCATTAGTGGTTATTTTATAAATGTAAATGTTCCTCATGTCTAATTGTGTGTACATATATATAGGCAATATTTACTAATAGTAATAATTTAATGCTCTACTTACTTTATGTATACCATTCCTCGCAAAATAACAAGGCTACATGACATGACTGTCTTCCACTCCGATAAGTAATAATAAGCAATAATCAATCCTTTTATTACTAATTCTGAGGTTTGAATAATTTCTATTCTTCTTGAGCGTACTCCACTTTTCCCCAAATATCCATACTGTATAATAGTACTCATGTCTTTGGGCTAAAAGCTCCAACCATTATTTATCCCATTTGCAATATTCCTGTTAAATATTCGTACATATACTACACGCCTCACATATATATTTATAGGTATCCAGAGCTCCGTCACCCAACCAACTTCCATTATAGGCCAGGTCATAACAAACGGGTGTGTGCACATATATTTTAAGCAATAAACTAATAGTGGCAAATGGCAAATATATACATATACTCTCAATACAAGTGCAAGTATACTAGTCAGTCCTGACCCACAAACCTTCTCCGTGAGTATTTCACACGCAACAACAAGGCAATACAAGGAATTATTCCCAGCAGAATTTCAATATTGAACTTGATGTTCATATGTTCCTATATATTCTTAATATAAAAGTGGATTTACAAGTACGCTTTTAACATTTACTTGAAGCAAAACTTCAAATAAGTAAAGAGAAACTACCCACTCAGAATTTCTACATTTCCTTGGAAAGTTTCCTACACGGAACACATCTCATTTCATTAAAATATTACATATACTTTATACCCGGATAAAAAGGTGCAGAGACACCTTCTTCTATATATTTTACCTGGTTGGATGAGTCACCATCACGTTGACAACCTCCACATACTTATTTTGAAGTGCAAAATCAATAGCACTGAATCCGTTGAAGTTGTATAATAAGTGACAGTCCAATTTTAAAAGTAATTCCGCAGCATTTGGCTGATTCTCCATGGTCGCGACGTGCAAAGGAGTATTCTGGATATGAAGAAAAAACTTTAGTTCGGAAGATCATATTTACTCAAAATTTATATATTACTTTCTGACTGGAGGAACTATATCGCTGGAAAAAAAATCCCTGAAATAATTTAAGGGGCCTTTTGAGGATTAATGAAGGACGACGTCGCCATTTTAATAAACGCGGCGTAAGTCTCCATTTTATGGTATGAAAAAAATACAAAAAAAGATATTAAACTGAATCAGGCGTTTTTCCGTATTTCCAATAACGCCAAACGGTTCCAAATACCAGCGCTATCTTTGCACAACAAAATTTTCTATTTAGAAAAAAGGACTCGAAATCAACATCTTCTTCAATAAAATTGCTGGAATAGCAAAAGGGTTATTGACCAGCGGTTTTCTGGGGGGAGGTATAAATAGCTACTTATAATAATTGCATTGCACACTATGTAAGAAAATGCACAAAATAAATTTCCAAGTAACAATAATTGAATCACCCCATCTTTATCAATTTGGTCAATTAAATGGGAATGAATGGCCAGAATGAGTTTCATTGTGTCCCGATGACCATTCTGAGCTGCAAGATGAAGAGGTGTCCTCCCATCGTGGTCTCGATGTAGCAATGCTCCTTTCTTCATCAAAGCTTGTACCACTCGAAGATGACCTGGAAAAAGAAGTCTTATCCTCATTATGTCTACATTTTTTAATATTTTTCCATCCATTATTTTTCTTACAGGTTTTAGCCAAAATTACTGACTTTGTGCTCCTCAACAACACGCTATATAAAAAAGCTATGTATGAATATTAATTGACACACATTTGCTATCATGTTAACAAATGACAACAAAGAAATTTCCCTTGGAGCATTTCTATTGGTCACACCGCAACTTCTATAAAAGAAGCGACTCTCTTTCCTTCCATTACTATTGGCCTACTGGGTTACCATCGCTACGGTCATAGTAGGAGTTTGTTGAAGTTTGAATCCATTACAAATTGGGCCCTTGTTTGTTGCTTGTTTCTATAATAACAAACATAATTACACCTGTCTGTCCTCAAAAGGTACCGTATAATAATTACAAAGTTGCATATTGCAAAGTTCAGAGCCATGTCGGGGAGAGAAGGGCAAAAAAATGTATTATTATTGATCAATTATTGTAGCGTTACCGCCTCTACACAGCTAAGCTGTGGTCAATAAGGAGCAATAACACATGTAAAGGAGCCATTCTACAGGGCAGGATCTGACGCTGGGTAAATAAATAACCTTCAGTTGAATATTATTTCTTGAGTTTATATAAAAATTCTCAATAATTTTCTCATTGAAAAAAGTGTGAAGCAAAAATAATAGTTTTGTACACGTAGCTATAGCTCTTCTGTACTTACGCACTTGAGATATTTTCTCATGAGCTTTTTCATTGCATTATTGTAATAATAATTTTTATATAGAGTTTCTACATTCAGCAGCGGCGCTACTTTTATTACTACCTCGCTAGTCTCTAACTGTACGGGTTGTACAACCTGGAGCCAATGAGTCAGTCAAGTAACAATCGTGGTAGAAAGAAACTCTGTGACCTCTCCGTGGAAAGTTTAATCCGTCATTTGAAGAAAAGAGGAATTGATTCCACCGGGCCAAAAAATATTCTTCAAGCGAGACTTGTGCTTGCTTTGAAGAAAGAGAGAGGTATTTTTATAGGAATTTTATTATTATGTATTATTATACAATAGAATTATTGGGAGTGAATTTTTTCGAGAAAAATCCTTTCTATGGAATTACTATTATTTCCTTAGAAATGGCTATGTATAGTAAAAAATAGACAATGGTTGTTACTATTATCTATTATTATCCTGAATTGTTGTTGTTGTTGGGGGGAAGAAGCAAGGATTTTTTTGTACGCAGCATATATTTTCGTGTGAGAGAGTTATTAACGATGAAGAATTTTACAAGAGATATACTTTACTTAGATTGTGATTATTTTGTAGGTCTATTGGAGGGTGACGGGATGACTCCGAACGTGGCTCAGCCGACGGCCAAAGTTGAGGTGGAGGTTCCACGGGTGGTTATTAATGATACGATAACGGAAAAACCTGGCGAGAATGAAATTCAAAAGAATGTGGAGGAGATTTATCAGCAGCAAGACGATGAGAGTCCAGCATTCATTATCAATGCTGAAACTTCAGATCAAGATATGGGTGGTCACATGTACTGTAACCAACAGGAGGGTTTGAAGGATTCGACCGTGGAAACTAATTCAAATCAGGAGGATTTAGTAAGAATTGACCAAATCGATCGTTCCCGTCACGATTCGAGGGAATCAGGAGAGGAAGGGGAGTTCTCCTCAAGGAATTCGGAACTGTCGAGTCATACTCCTCCAAGGGTTAAGGAAACCAAGGAAAAGAGTAGAACTCGTAAGAGAAAAGATTCTCGGAGTAGCTCATCAGGCAGTCGAGATTCATCCATTGGACCTTTAAGTCGAGATCGGGATCGTTCGGGTCGATCAGCAAGTCATCGAAGTCGAGAGGATTCAGAGCGATCAAGAGGTTACCAGAAGAGTCGGAATAAATTAAGCAGATCAGTAAGTCATGGAGATCGATCGGACCGCTCGGCAAGAGATCGCAGTCGGGAGAAGTTAAGTCGGGGTGATCATCACAGTCAAGTTAGATCCGACCGTTCTGTGAGTGATCATAGTCGAGACAGATCCACTCGATGTGACAGTCGGAATAGTCGTTCTGATAGATCAATACAGAGTCGAGATGGACGAAGTCCTTTGACGAAAACCCACTCATCGAGTAGTGGGACAAGTAGTAAATACCGTCAGTCCCCTGCAACAAGCCCCAGTCGGTCAAGTGGAAAAGAGTCTTACAAATATCGTCAGCATCAAAACTACAGAGATCATGTACATCGGTACGTTGCATCCAAGCAGTACATTCATCGAGGAAGGGATAATCGAGCACAGCACCAACAGCGCGGTAATGATCGGTACGAACATCGACGAGCCTTTTACCCACCACGAGAGAATCCTTACATTGTTCAAGGACAAGTAGAAGTTCTTCAAAGTGAGAACCGACGATTGAAGCTTGAAAGAGAGAAATTAGCTCGGGAGAAGGACGAGCTCCTTCGACGAGAGTTTGACCGTCAAAGAGCGGAACGAGAATTGATTGAAAAGGAGAAGGAAGAGTTGCGAAGAACTAAGCAACAACTGGAGGAAGAGCAGCGAAAATTGCTCACTCAACAAACACAAGCTCCGCAGGTTGTTGAAAAAGTTATCGTGACACAAGAAGCACCATCAACTCCTCCGAAGGAGATTGAAGAAAGGAGATTTGTGCAGCAAAATAGATCAGGCTTTGTTAAAAATCGGCCATATCAAACAAGATTTAGCAACAGCAATAATAATTCCCCACAAAAAAGGGACTTCAGGCAAGATCGCTACCAGTCTCCGCAGAATCAGCAGAACCATAACAGATTCAACCGAAATTACAACAATTCCCCTCAAAAATTCCATAGACCGAACAATAATAATAATAATTATAATCATCGAGATCAGAATCGTCGACGAGATAATTTTGTTGATCGCAACTCTTTTCAAAAGCTTCGACGGACTTCGGTAGACTCCTCAACGGACATGAACGACAATAATAATCGACAGAAATCTGGGAGGGATTCTCGCCAGCAACATTCATCATTTCGAGATCGGAGGAGCTCCTCACTTTCGTATGATGGAGCCTCAACTAGCGGGGCCCGTACCGTAACAATCGTTACCAATGGTTACAATAAAAATAATTATAGTGGGAAAAACCAGGACTACAGCGCTTATCAGAAGTATGACTATCCAATTGTCGAATAAGGAATATGTTCTTCAATGACGATACAAAACCCAAAAATATTCTAAAATGAATTGAAAACAGCCCATCTACAAGAAACCTCTTGCAAGGCAGCTTTCGAGAAATATTTTGTTCGTTAAATTATTGTTTAAGCCCTTGTTGTTGTTTCGGTGAATGTCACACACATGCAAATTTCAAAACATTTGTCTGTAATCCTGCACTATACTGCTGCTAGTTCAATTTTGATGTTTTACTTTTGGATGAGGAAGGCATTGTGTAAATATTTAAATAATAAACCTTCATGAGCAGCCACATGTAAGGGAGTCCTTCCGCGGCCGTCGGCCTCATTCACAACGGAGTTTGTCTGCTCATTTTTCAGTATTTGCAGGATGATATTTAGACGTCCGTAACGACAGGCCAAATGAAAGACATTTTCTCCATCATTGTTCGTCGTCAGGATGCTAGCACCAAGAGTTAGTAGCTTCTCAACAGATTTGATATGGCCACGTTTAGCGGCGTAATGAAGAGCAGTGTTGCCATTTTTGTCTTGATCTTCCAAGATTGGAATGAAGAGGGTCTGGGCAGGGGAAACCAATGGTTTTTGTAGGATTGGAAATTCGAACATGGAAATACTGAATCATTTTTTTTACGACGTACTGCTTACCGCGAGTTCATGATCGAGGATTTTATCTAGCTCGCCATCATGTGTCACCATAATATGGAGCATGTTACGATTGTCCTTGTCTTTCAGACTAATGTCTCCTCCGAGACGTATCAACGTTTTCATAGTTTTCCAGGCATTACGGGAGGCCGCAAGGTGGAGTGGAGTACGTCGATCTTTGGTCAAAGTATTTAAGTGTGCCCCCTTTGGAAATTGAATTTTTCCTTTATTATGTACGAATCAATGGACTGTCATTACTTATTTTGTGTGAGCCCATACGATTTGCATTTTGAAGTTACCTGAGAAACCAGAAAGTCGACTAGTCCAAAATGATCAAAAACAGCTGCGCAATGCAAAGGGGTCATACGTTGTAAATCACAGGATTTCAGGCTTACTTCCTTTTCTTCGGGTTGCATCTATCAATGAGAGGGTAGGAAATTCGTTTAAAACCATAATCCGAGACAGAGAAGCTTAGCTATTACACGAGCATATATTTAATTACTGAATAACGAAAAACCCACCTCAAACATAAGCTCAACAATCTTTAATGAACCTTGAGAGCAGGCTAAATGTACTGGTGTTGACAAGTCGTGCTGTTGAGTAGAAATTTTGGCACCTGATCTCAAGCATAGTTCAACCGCCTGTTGTAATAATTAGAATGCAATTTGAAGGATACTGCTGAACCTTGACGTTGAGAACTTAATTTTTTTAAATGCATAAGGCGGAACCAAGGAACTCAAAATTTTCGCTATTTTAATTTTTGAAAATTACCCGAAGGTCGCCTCCATGCACAGCAGAGTGCAAAGGTACATTGCCTTCCGCATCAAAAAAGGAAATCATTTCCTCACGACTGCAGCCATTTTCCTCACCCCAGGCAAGTAGAATCTCCATGGATCTGGACGAGGCATGTTTGGCGCTCTCGTGTATTGCAAAGAAGCCATGACTGTCGGGTATTCTAGGAGATGCTCCCATATCATACAACTGAATTAACAAAATTAAACCACGTTATTGTGAAATAACTAGCTTTTATAATGGATCAGATCGGGCAAAACTTGTTATAGTAAGAAGAGCTAAACCCCTTTACCAAAATTCTAAGGCACTCAGCATTGTCCGATATCGCTGCAATATGCAAAGCCGTCCGACCATGGCCACTGGGTTGATCAGGATTGTACGAGTCTGGGAATCTCGCTATTATTGCCAATGCTCCAGGTTTATTTAACTCGCAGGCCAGATGTAACGGAGACTGCAACTTCTCATTCACTAACCTTGCATCAGCGCCACTGTTACATTGGGTAATAACAGCTCGTACATTTTTCTGCGCTTAAGTATATACTTTTGTATATGAAGATTTTTTTATTTAACGAAAGAATTTACCTGAGCAGTAAATACTCCAAAGATTCTAAAGCATCAGACATGACTGCAACGTGAACTGCGGTATGGCCTTGATTATCTTGTAAGTCCAGGTCTCCTTCGAACGCCACCAAAACTTGCAAAATACTAACATGGTTGCGACCAGTTGCCTGATGAACAGCCGCTCTACCACGACTATCTCTTATATTTAATTTATTCGTTTCTCCAGAAACAATCCTTTGAAATTCCTTTACATTTCCGCTTTCAGCTACCTGCAAAATCCTCAGGAAATTTAACCTTCATTTCATCAGCACTAACTTTATTTCAAAATTGAGGTACGACATGCAAAAAAAATTAAAAGCCAACCCTCAAAATCCTGAAAGGACTTTCTCTCAAGAGGCAGACATCCGCGGCCGCAACGACCGTACTGGCTTGCCTTTCAATAGCAAATTCAATGGAACTTTCAGACTCTTGAACGTGGTGACAGCGGTGGACGCAAGTCTTGCCAAAGTCAATGCACATTTGCATTGTAACTTTTTGTATTTGAATATTTACTATTTAAACGTTTGATTACTAAAAATGATGTTGACTAACGGAGGAACAAATTCTGGTGGAATCTTGCCCTTTGATTTGTGACAATATTAATTTGAAAGTTAATTGAGTATTTAAAAAACACTTTGATATTAGTAGTAATCATACAGAGTGATGTTTACCACCTTGTGAAGATATCGAGACTGACAATGAATTATTCGACAGGGTCATGCGGGCTTATATAAAGGGAAGGAATTTCATGGATGAGATGATCAGGCAGGGCAAGATGCAAATCGATACGGAAGTGTGGACAGTAAACATAAACATATAGAAAGCACATGCGGTTCTTGATGTTTCATAGTTTTTACGACTTGAAATTTTTATGAGCTTCTACATAGAGTATTGAATTTTTTTCCTGTCATGTGTTCTCAGCTGTCGTGACTCCTGTAAAGGTATAGTGACTGGATAATTACAATACTCCAGGAGGAGTGGATAGTTATGAAGCCCATAATTTTTACTACACCATTCCCGGAGCAGGAGAAAATAATTGCTTTCACTCACGATGAGGTTCATGTGATGATTACACCTATTTCCATCAGATTAAGCATGTACCATCAACATCATTCTCATTCTCACTCAGTATGTAGGTACCAACGCATAGATCATTTTTTGACTGTGTATTTAGCTCCTTGTATGTATTTCAGCTCCCAAAGTTCATAAATTGTGGATAACAATACATAGTGTAATAATTTTTAATTTTGTTTATACATAAGTATTTACTTGTTCCGTGTTAGTTGGATGTAGATATGGCTCTTGTTTTTGTATCTTTCATGTGGAAATGCAACTTTTATTGTCTTTATTGTAACAAAAGCTATAGTTATATTATGTATTTGTCTCCTCTCCAGTGCAATTGTATAATCACTTAGTTAAGGCGTGGTACTTTCGCCTTGTTAATTTCAATACATACATGTATAGCTTGTATTTTCTAATTAAAATTTTGTTACACTTTTTCTATACAAATAATTACTACACGCGTATTCATGGGCATGCTTTTATGTAATTTTGGCTTTCTAAACGGTTCCGAGAATGGAAGCGTTTTTGTATGGATATTCCCTAAAGGAAATGAGAGTCCTTATGTTCTGCTAATAAAAACTATAGTAGGCTCTGAAGGAATATATTGTAAAGGTTCGTATGGATTGGATTATGTCATTAGCGATGACATAAATAAAACTAACTATAATTTTCCATTATCATCAGTGGTTCGTGTGGTTAAGCTTATCACTCAATTATTTGAGGTGTGGTGAATTAAAGGTCCGTAATTTACCACTTTCACCTGAAGTGTGTATACACCAATGGACGAAAACACTTTTGAGTACGAACGGGATTTCATTCGGTTTTAAAAATAACACTGACAGGGTTTACCAATGCACTTACCTACGGCAAATAAAAGATGATTATAAACTTTCGCAAAGGGAAAGCATTACAATTATTACTGATGTATTATATTTTAATGTTTATAGGGACAGAGCGTTAGTAACGGAAAAATGAGCTTAATAAGTACCTTACTACTTAAATTTGTTATGAAGTTAATGATCTCCTGTTGTTTAATGTAAATCTTTTAGGGGAGGATGGACCTCTATGCATATGTATGGCTTTCTTCTGGAAAGATGAGTTTTAGCTTGTGTATATAAAGGCAGTCATGATGTCTAACTTCTTTTACGACTAAACAAACAAGCATTGCTTCGTTTAGTGCTTATGTATAGTATATTATGTGTCTAGATACACATCCGGTGCATCAAAGATAATTCTCCGGAAAAGAAATTAAAATGATGGTGAAGGTCGGGTGAATGTTTAGATAGATACAGATAATACAAAGACTTTATACGTATGGACAGACACTAGTTTATCGTCTAATGCAATGTAAGTATATTTATATATATTTATATAAATATATGGTCAGGGCCAAAATTCACATTGAAGGGATAAGGAATAAGTGAGATCCTCCTTTATTACGTTTATGTGTATTACTGACATTTTCTGGGAAGAAAGACTGGAATAAATATTTTGAATACAGAGTGTCATCATTATATTCACATTTACATAGATATATTCATTTTGCTGTGAACTACACGGTTAGCACTAAATGTTGAGAATGGTCTTTCTGAAGACTTGCCTAGTTATTTGGCAATTGTTTGCCTTTTTCATCAGAGGTATTTGAAACTCTTACTAATAAATATGGGCATGAATTTAATCAGCATAATGCAAGACATTTTCACCATTTATTTCATTTTTATTGCCACTTTATTTGGAAGCGCAGGTTTTCTAGCATCATCGGAAGAAAAATCCTACTTGTGCGGACCCCTAAGTTGGCAACCTTTTGGGGATGAAAAATGTTTCAAATTGTTGAAATTGTCTAGCCATGAACTCAAAACATTTGAAGAAGCTGTCAAACTCTGCAAACGCGATTGTCCTGAAGCAACTTTACCCACAATTGGATCCATGGAGGAGCAGAGATTCATTGAAAAACTAATTCAACCCTCCACCACCAGTAATATTTGGATAGGGGTTAAAGTGATTGAGTCAAATCTGACTTGGGAAAATCCCGACTTTAAATCCAACTTTACAAACTGGATTTACAATCACGAAATTCCGTCTGGTGGGACACATTGCGTAGAATTAGAAACTCACCGAACCCAGCGAGGAAAATGGATGGTCACAAATTGTACTACTCTTAATTCAGTCCTCTGCCAAAAATCTCAAAGCTGGTCCTCTTCAAGGTTGCATCAGTCCTTTGTGAGGACACAAAAGAAGCTGGCCGAGTTGGAAAATAAATTTGAAAGGAGGCTTGAGCTTTTAGAGGAGACACAAAAGAAGCTAATTCCTGTTGGATTTGTCTACATTCAGTTTGGGAATCAGTCAGAGCCGTCTAAAATTTGGCCTAGCTACCATTGGTTGGACGTGAGTAGTTCATATTCTGGGAATTTTTTTCGCGTCGTTGGAGGAAATGCTGGGAATTTTGGAGAGGTTCAAGAAGACAGCTCTCCAAGAATGACCCTGGTAGAGTTTCACTATGAAAATGCAGGAGGTTGCAGTGGATCAGAGAATACCACATTTTCCGGTACAACGAAACTGAAAGCTGGTTTTTTCAGTGGTTGGAACTACTGCAGTGTCATCACAATCACTCGCTCTCAGGGTGAGGTACGACCAGTTAATACCGCAATTCGGATTTGGCAAAGAACTGCCTGATTACAGCTCCATTAAAGCAAGTCTGGGAGAAAGCCGAGGGAATCTTTTATCATTATGTTATGAATATATCTAAGGGAATCTTTATTTACGAAGTAAATTGGCACTGTAACTATAAACTTCCACGAAAAGAAAAATTGCTACGAGTGTTCTTATGTACGACTTTAATGTATAAAAAAACTTATGCATTACAATCAATGTTAAGATTTTTTATTCTTGACACCAAGAGGTTCAGCATTACTTCCTTGAGGTGCATATTTCTGTCCTTTCTTGGCCTTCATCTTCCTCTTCAATCTCTGTAGAGTTGCTATTCTCTTTTCCGATTTCCTCTTCGTATTTTTAATCTTTCCCTTGCAAATCAGTTTGAGTTCATTCCTTTCGCCATTATTGAATCTGTATAAGACATCATCCATCTTCTCATCGCTGTGAAGGAAGAAGCTATCTAGTCCAGCAAATCGCTTATCGTTCTTTTTGAAGAAAAACGATTCTTTGTACATTTCAATAAAACTAACTTCTTCTACATTCTTCGTAGGTTTGTCATCTTCGCCTTCACTATCAGACGAGTCATACTTGAATGGGTTTTTCTTTTGCCAAAATGTATTTTCATTTTTACTTCTTTTCTCCGTTGGCTCCATTGTATCTTCTGGATCGCGCTCAATATCTGCATTTTCATTTGAAAATGACTGAAGAAGACTGAAACCTCCCGTCTGTTTATCTTCTGTGAATAGCTCCTTCAAATTCTCCGCCACATTGTATGTGGCTTTCTCTTGGGTTTTAATCTCTCCCGCAGCAATGACTTTATTTCCCGCTTCCTTATTTTTCTGTGATTTTGACTTTGTTTTTTCAATCTCAGAAGATTGGGGTTCCAAACTCTCATTTTCTGGATCATATCGCTGAACAATAACGGATTTATGAGACTTGGGCCGTAGCTTAGGAGCTACAGTGGTTCCTAGGATGTCACTCAATATAGCAAAATTTGATTTCTTCTCATCTTCAAGTTGTTGCTCAGGCTCCTCCTCCTCTTCATTATCCCTAAATCTCTCATCCAGGGTAAACCGTTTGTCATACGATGCAAATTTTGAGCTTAATTCTAAATTCCTTTCTCCACTTGCACCCTCAAATTGTGGCCGGACCTTAAATGCTGAATCTGCATCTTCATCCATTCCTTCATCATCATCATCTTGGAAAAGAGTTGACGGTAAAGACTCTTTACCACCTTTGTTTTTAACTGGGACGTTAGCAGGAGGAAGTACATTCGCTAAACTCATTTTAATAATCTCCTTCTGGTTTGTCTTCTGAGACAGTCGATTTTCCAGGGATTTTTGTCGAACTTCATCGGAATTCTTCTTACGAAAATTTAAGGGTGAGGCCTTTGCGATTAAGTTGGCTTTCTCTGGCTCGTTCAAGTTAGGCCGTCCCAGTAAATTAGACGAAACATTTTGCCTGAAGTTCCCAACAGGAGCTTTGATTTCCTGTCGTGGTTTAACTCCAGCAATAGCCAAAAGTTTAGACTGTAAGTTATCACAACCGTTTAGGTCTATCTTCTGAGGAGCTTCTTGCTTCACGGGAGCAGTAGCTATTGCAAGGAATCTTTTAGAAATGTTATTGGTACTATCTGACGATACTGCAGGTGGTGCAAACAAAGTAGAAGAATCATTGCTAGTTGTCGATAACTCCGGGTATGAATTAAGACCTCTGAAGGGAGGGAAAGGACGTGGTGCCTCCTCCTCATCTGAATCCGATTCTGAATCTTTAGTTGCAGGTAACGACTTACTCAACGTAACGTTGTCTTCTTTTTTACTGGTTACTTCAGAATTCACAGCTTCGGAAACTCTTCTTTCGGCTACAGGAGGTAGAAGCATCCTACTTTGAGGTACATCATTCGGGATACTGCCATTTACTCTCTTGTGCTCCTCCTGCTCCCGCTTCAGCCTATCCAAAAAACTCTCTTTGGCTGGTTGAACTTTGATTAGGTTTCCTTTCCACTTGGCATTGTTGAGAAGGTCAATACCTGTAAATAGGAATTTAAAAGGCTAAAGTCCACTCTTCTATACTTGTAATTTATACAAATAACCAACATGAATAGCTTACTATTTGAACTTACATTGTCGTAAATGACTTTCATCTTCAACATTTAAATTGATAAATGCAAAAGTGGCTCCATTCTTCGACCTCACATCTACCGCATCAATCTGACCGAAAGTTGAAAATTTTGAGCAAACTTCCGCACTTGTCACAGTCTCAGGGAGATTACCAATAAACAGCCTTTTCAGTAGCATATTTACGGTTCACAATTTCACAAAAAAATTAAATCAAGTTAATTCAATAATTTTTGAACTCAAGCACATGCCGTGTAAATTGTATGAGTTAAAATCTTGATGGAAATTAAAATATGTCTTTGGTCAGTGGGCAGTGTGTGCAAATTCTTTAACTCGATCTATTTATCGATCGCACTAATTCCAATCCTTTGCTGTTTCCACGTGGAATTTTGAATTCCCCCGCGTTGGACTCATCGCAGGATTCAGTACATGTTGCTTGAATGGATTTACACAAATTAATGCTGAATTGGCAATTTTATGCAATTTTTGCAAGATTAACAGTAAGCAGATAGAGTCTTCTGCCGCTCGGTCTTTAATAATTATTATGTAATTTATAATAATTAATTGATGTTCAAAATTAACATTGAACTGTTTGCCGAGCCGATTAAAATTGGTAGATAAGTTGATAATATAACAACCGCACACGCAAGTGCGTTGTAGTATGACATTTATTTCAATAGGAATTTGAACATCGCACTATAGACTTTTTTCCCCTTTTGGTTCAGTTCATTTTTGACCAAATTCGAAATGCATTATTAAAAATAGGGAAAATAATTTTTTAAAGCATAACTACCATCTACATCGATTTTCAAAATTTTTGTCTCCCTATGTCTACCATAGGGGCTATGAACGGGCTCTACGTGCAATTGCTCCCAATGTATTTAAACGGCGGACAATCTTTCTTTGAAGCTC
>JAQFXU010001178.1:0-32865 GCA_034693705.1 Spatulosminthurus flaviceps
TTTCCTTGGACCAGAGCAGCTCCAATCTCCAGGAAAGATTGAAGCTCTGATTGCTTGAACATTTGCTTTTATACTCGGTTTGAGAGTAAGATTTTTGGTCGCAGTTAAATGTCCAATTAACTTGGCTTATTTGCTTCGACTAATCATTTCTTAGCTCAGTTAACTTTTTACAATTAAAGTTTAAATTCCAGCAAAATTAAATATTTCTACTTTTTAAATTAAAATTAATATCACTTTTTGAAAATAAAATAAAATAATTCATCTTTTCAAATAAAAGCAGAATTCCCCAATCTACTCGACAACATAAGTATTATGATGTATCTATAGATTCGTATCCTTTCAAGTCATATTCGCTTGAGTGGTATCTGGGCTTTGCGTGTTGATCGTTGAGGGACTTATAGTACATAATGGGGAGTCAGAAGTCTGCGTGTAATGTTTATAGTCCGGAGTGACATGACAAGCTGTCAGGCACAAGTAACATGGCATTGCCTCCAGCCGATATTTGAGACACTTCTCCACACTTGCATTCATGTGAGAATCCTTGGATGACAAAAGCCTGTTTGGATTTCTTCTTGCTCCAATAATAATAACTATTCAAACTGAGAGCACGGCATGAGACGAGAGGTAAGAAAAGTAAAACAAAAGTGGGATTTGAAAATTATTATCATTCAAAAGTTTGTTTAAGGGATACAGCACCGAGAAGAATGAGATGAGTTGAGCTGAGCTTCTAGGGAAGGAAAACAAGAGAGTATTATCAACTATTATTTACGCAATGAGCCGTGTTGGAATAGAGACGTGTGTAGCTGGGTTCGCCGCCAATGTTGACATTCTCTTCAAGAATTTTGTACAGATTAGAGCTCTCAGCATAGCCGGGATGGCTCACTCTCTCAACTATGTATGTATGGAAACAAACTCCATCCAATGACATTTCTCTGCTAGACTAGCATAAAACTAATTGAAAGTAATTCCAAAAGGTTTTCGCACACATTCCTTTCAACTTGAGAGGCTTTATGCACTCAATACTACACACATGCATGCACATGCAAAGTATTCCAAGCTGAAGAGTGGCAAGCATCAGAATTTCATACACTTGAATATTTGGTAAACAACTGTGTGCAGACAAAATTGCCTACCCAAAACATTTTCTCACTTAGTAAATTCTCTGGCATGCCAAAGCACATCCTGGTGCTGAAACTCCAAAAGTGGCCTTGTCTTAAAACTGCCACGCAATGTTTACACAGCTCCAAACCTCCAAACAGAAATCACCTACGTTAAAGAACTGATTTAATACCAAACAGCTGTTTACACTTGATCGTCAAAGACAATACCCAGTAAACACTTTGTAAAATTTGTTCGGATTCAACTGAGATGCATACAAATATTTGCCGGATCGTTGAAACTAAATCAACTGGCTTAATTTATGCCAATATGAACACTTGAACAAATATACAAAGGAAAAAATTACATTTTATTTGTAATGAAATGTAATGTTGTAATTGAAAATCTATTAAATCTGTTAAGACACTGGTTATGACTATGCTAATAAATTATAAGTACAATTATACAAGGCAAAACTTGTACTCCAATACTAGATACATTGCATTATACATCCTGCAGGATGTTCCCAACTCCAAACCACACACAGTGGACACAATAATCACACCTTTTCGTTCTCGTAAAGATAACAAGATACAAAAAAACCCTGTCTCGTTGTTAACAAGACCCATTTGATTAACATTGTCTCGGTCACAACCGATACAGGGGCCTCAATTTGACTCGTGGTATCTTAGCGAGAAATAAAAGGTCTGACAATAATATCATCCAATTTAAGAAATTAATAGCAATTTATAAACCAATATATGCTGGTAGGAAAATATTGTATTATGAATGGCAAAAACTATAATAATTATAATTCATAAAGTTTCTGGTGTATCCTTAAGTTACGATTCATAAGCTGTAACAACCTATAAAAACTAATATTAGAATTATTCGTATTCGTATAAATAATGTCTGCTATTTTAAAATACATCTTAACTGTATGGTTTTACTTCGAAAGGATTATTTTTAATACCACACACTAAAACGTGTTGTAATTGCGTATGCTTGATGACAATAAACCGTTATTATTATTATTATTCACTGCTATTGACAATGACATAGTCCGAACTTTGACGTTGGGTAAGCGCGCACCTTTGCGCTTACAGTTTGTCCTCCATCCCTTGTTTTCAAATCATACGCGCTTACAAACATGGCAAATTGAAAACTTTGTTGAACATCCTTTACAACTTCACGAATGTCTACCATTGTCATACATACAATGAAATATGTTCACGACGGAAAGTACAAAATCTACTATGTATGTATAATTATGGAGCGGCGTCTTCAATATCTATACCAATAAATTGAATTTGATAAGCCGCTTCCAATGTTATCATACCCGAGCCATTTTCTCATGCCCTTACGGTATCCACGTGTTTGTGTATACTTACACAAACACATCAAAGCCCATGCAAACACACACGGACTTGATACACTCTCAGAGTCAGAAGAAAATGCAATCTGAGGATGCCAAGCGTTAAACCAATATTTTGTCTACAATTCTCTGTCTACCACCCTCATTTACAGAGACATCCATTCGTTTTGAAGAAAGCCCATGAAGGGCTGAAGAGTTGACTTTTTTTCCCTGCTCCATAAGACGCGTCTAATCTAAACCCAGTCAAATTAATGCCATTCATTTTTACATTAGTCATTCAAAGTCATGATGATGAAAGACGCCTGCATTCACGCTCTCACTCTCTATAATCATAAGATTCATGAGCGCACGTCTTTCAAGTCACTTTTTAAATTAAACTCTCTCAGTCCTCACCATACGCATCCATATGGGAGAAGCTTACTCTACATAAAAACTTAAGGTATTTTTCCCTTCCCATCTCTTCCCATCAACCTTATAGTACGAGGTTACGTGCACATATGCGGAGTCCCAGTAGCAAATTCATGAGACAAGACAGAATCAACTTGAATAATTTTAATGCTGACGTTGTCAAGATTTGCACTTGGCGAATAATGCTCCCCATAACTTTCACTCTTTTCTCATTTCCTTTCCACAATGCACCAACTCACTTTGACACTGGAAAAATGCGTGGAAAGGGGTAAAAAAATTCTGGATAATTTTCCCAATCTTTTCTAATTATTTATTCTTGCCACCACCCCTTCTTAAAAATAATAATTTCCAGTAGTGGAAAAATATGCGAGCACTTGAGATTTTGTTTTGACATTTCCGGTAATTCCTTTGGGCATTGCGGAAGCAGTAAGCTAATTTAATTATTAATATTTACATGGCCATAAAGCGCATACAGTAACTTTTGTTCAGTGAGCATTTGCTGGAAGATAAATGTTGGAGCCCTCCAGGAGACTCGAGTAAATTAACTCAGGAGTGGCTTCACGAGTTGGTGAGCCTCTTAGAAGATAGATATTTGAGCGGAAGAGGAGATCAAACGCCTTCCTTCTCTCTTTTATTATTAGATCCTTTACGTTCATTATCCAAAGATAGTGGAAGAAACCTTCTGCCTCTACAGTCAACAATCATTTCACTGTCCATGAATCACACTCGCACAGTCATTATTTTCATTATCGATCATTAGCTTCCAAATGATTTTCACAATACAGACGGATCTGGATCTAGTTGTATAGTGCGTGCTTCCCATGATTACCCTTCTGGTAATTATTAGCTCCTCTCTAAAAAACATGTAGTACATATTTGTACACGTACATTCACTCAATCCCCATAATTCTATGCGCTTAACATTTTGATACATATCCTAACGATAAAATGTATACGCGGACAGACGAGAACTACAGAAAAGTAAGTGTGAATCCAATCCGGAATTGGAGCTTTCTGCTCCAACGGGTGTTCAATCCCAGCAGGCCTCTGATCCACATGTGTGTATAGCATCTACCTATACAAATAATGTTATATAATATAACTATACGTACACGCATAAAAACGTTCTTTGTAAATTATTGTAAGGGAAATGTAGAAGGGAAAATAATATATTGTTTGTCATTAAAAAAATTATCAAATGGTAAAGAGTAATAAGATTACAATGAATAATGAAAGGAGGACTTAGTAATGACCAGCATAGAATTTCATTAATACATTTGAAATATAATAAATTCACCGTGAAATAAACCATTGCTGATGATAATAAATAATAAATAAATAGCCCTGGGCAGATATCAGATTCAAAAGATAATTATTGAAATTTGGATGATCGGGCTCTAGAAATCTGCTATCACGTACATTATTCACATATATAATGGAAAGAAGCATTTATTAGCTTTAGAATCTTCCAGACGCTCATCTAAAGTCGATTTATCTTCATCGGATCTTTTGTTATGGTGGTCATAGGCCCGTAAATATAGGTAGTAGACAGTGTATACATATAAATAGATATTTCATGTGCGTGTACGTACGAATATAAAATAAATTTTCGATTTATCATCTTCACCGTTGGACTTGCTTTTCTCTAGCTCTATGAGATTTAAGGAGACTTTAATTGGTAACCCAATGTACCATTCATGATTCTAAATGCAATTCGTTGTAATTCAAGTCAGACTGTGAACTTGCCTTGACTTTAGCAAGACTGGCTGGGACTTGACAGAGCTGAGTCTCGCAAAGTAATTGAATGACTCGACTAGAGAGATTTTTCCTCCTGACAACATCTTATGTTGCGAAAATGTTTGCCCACAGTGTGACACTCAACTCACTTGTCGGTTCCTTCAAGCTCTGCCATTATTCACACCAAGTACGAACTTTACAAGTAAAATTGAACTTCCCAATTCCATCAGATGTAGTAGCTATATATACTTACATATATGGAGCTACATTATTTATAGTAATACGAAAAAGAGTCTTAAAAGGGAAGCTCAGTGGGGAATTTATCAGGTACTTCTATAAAGGCAATTCTTATAAATTTCCAGCGCAACTGGTATAGCTTCTGTGTATAAAAGCTACAGCGTATGAAGTATCAATGGACTAGGACCAAATCACGGAATGAAGTCAAGGATTTGGCAAGGTAGCCTATATGCACTTGTATAGAGAGCGTCGGTCCCAACAACTAATCCAGTCCAACTAAATAATGGAAAGAAATGTACACATGTAAGGGACTCTCAGATCAAAGTCCCACAAGTACAACAAAGATTTTAAATTCTTCCTGGAAAGTCACATGCAACTGAACTTTCCACACAAATTTCAATTAGACGAGGGATTTTTACCCTTTTCCCACTACTGTCACTGCATTGTGGGCAGCCCTGGCAAAAGAGCAACCAAAGGTATAAGAACTACGCTTCACACGCTCCATAGTCTTGTAATTTTTAAGAATCAACCAAGTAATTCATTTATTTTCATCCTATTCTTATTATAGCCATATCATCAAGCTCGCCTCCTTTCTTCTCTTCCTCCTTACAACATGCACATCTTCCAGAGATAAATTTTCCTCAAACAATGAATCAGTGTTGTAGATGTGGTTGTACTAACAATCTTACGCCATAATCTTGAAGCAAGCGAGTGTGCTGATATGTTCATTAAAGGCTTTTTCTTCTATCTTCTTTTCTCATTTCCTTTAGTAGACCAGCGAGACTTTCTATAAAAGATGATTTTTTTTTCTGCCGGAGCAAAGTAACTTTCAAGTTCTAAATTACTTTTTAGAGAATATATACCTTTTCATAATATTGCTCCTAAATGAAAATAAATGTGAAGTATAATTTAATTCTGGCAGAGTCCCTTCCAAGCCTTTCCTCAAACATGGAAATTCTTTTAACAATTTTATGTATACACATTATGATGGGTTATAGTTCCAAGGAATTTACTCTTCATATTTCCAACCTACGTGGAATAGAAACCTCGGTAATAAACATTGGGGTATGACATAGCTGAATATATGTACATGCCATGTGAAGGGATTTGTATTATAAGTAGCTATGTATTATTGTATATAAGGTACAAATGCATTGTAATATCTTTAGCTATATATGTAAAGCTACGTATGTACACTCGAGGAAATTTCCTTGTAGTGAAAGAACAAGGAATAAGTTCCGGGCTCTTTGGTATCTCCAGGGAGGAAATGATTGTTCTAATGTATGGATAAGTCTGATTAAGTT
The DNA here is from genome assembly GCA_034693705.1 of Spatulosminthurus flaviceps. Lineage (NCBI taxonomy): Eukaryota > Metazoa > Arthropoda > Collembola > Symphypleona > Sminthuridae > Spatulosminthurus > Spatulosminthurus flaviceps. The sequence goes on from JAQFXU010001178.1 coordinate 6,160, forward strand.
GAATTTTATGCAGGAAATTTATGAGGCTGATTGTTATGCAGAGCATTTCCTCCTGGAGATCATCGAGAGAGTGTCACGTTACTACAATAATAGGAATAGTAGTACTTGAACATACTTGCTATCAAGATCCGAATAACTTGTCCCATAATTATTATTAACAGGGTCGGGAGGCTAAGACGACGTGTTAGGTTAATATCTTGAGTACTATATGGAAAAACCTATATGACTCTCCTAACAGGCACAAGATCTACATATGAATGTACATAATATACATAATAACATTCCTACATAAGAATTTCACGGGCTTTCCTCTAATAATGAACATACAGGGGACGTTTGAGAGTTGGGACTGATAATGAGTCCATTTCTATTCCTTTCCTACCTACATACAGAGTGTAGGGAGGGCTGGAGATCTTTGAAATTAATGCGGGAGCAGGGATATCATTACTAAACGCAACTACTTACTCCACCCCGGTCATACTTGGTTATATATAATCTTTTGTCTAATCCATCCACTGAATCCACTCAATTTAAAAAAAATTGCTGGTTGAGAATGTCGACTTGGGTTTCCTTCCTACAACCTCCAAAGGATGTGGAAGGATCCTTAGAAAATGAAAGTAAAATGTAGAGGGCTAATTCTAAGAGTGTGTCCTTCCCACATCTAAAACCATGGGCTGGTGCTTGTTATTGCGAATATGAAACTATTTTCTAGGGTTTAATCGTTTCCCTAGGGAGTAGGATAATTAGCTCAACTTATAGTAAAGGAGTGGTGGAGCTCTGCTACTAGCTATCAAGTACTGTTCGGGGTTGTCCGCCCGTCTACAAATTATAAAGCGGATATGACTCCTGCCTTGGATTTCCATATCAACCATTAGGATCATCTGATAATTAAAAAGAAGTTTTCAAATGGAAGCGAACGTGTGATTCACCCCTTCCTCTTCCCTCCGTAGAGTCTCCGCTCTATGTCTCCCTTTTGCCCGTGTGATTAATCGACCCTCTATTTTCAGCTTCCCCAACTCTCACTCTCTCTCTCTCCTCGAATGCAAATCAGGCAAGGCAGACTTTGTCGGGATGTTTAAGTAGTAGTTGTAGTAGTAGTAGCAGTAGAGTTGAAGACACCAGGATATTTCCCTTTACTGGAGAACCTTCAGCTGAACTTTCTCTGTAGGCAAAGTCTTGGCTAATTATGCTCTAACTTTCAGTCGCTCAGTGTGACTAACTCGTCTACATTTTCTATACCATGGGTTTCAATGTCAACCTTGCTAGGTTTAGATATAGCTAAATTTCAGCAAAGTTCCTTGTCGTATTGATCTTTCACTCAAGCCGCCTCACAGTAATTCTTTCTCCTGACTGACATCACGATGGAGCTCCAGATGCATTATTTACTCAAGCAATATGTGTAGGGAATGTGTAGCAATATGTCTAGTCCGAATTCAGAATTCTCTTTTAATGGTGTGCAGCCTCACATTATCGACATTTGTTACAATATCGGAATCACATTTGTGTAGTAGCACGTGTTCTGCTAGTTAGAGGGATTTATTATTATTATTGTCATTAGACGAGTACAGAGTGTTTTGTATTGTTCCAGCATTTTCCCCAATAGAATTTATCATGTGAGCAATGGGAACCAGGACCAACCTCAAAGAAGTTTGTGATTCCGGGTTTGGAGCTATTTTTAACTAAAATAGTATTGCAACATAGTGTGATAGTACAGAGTGCGTGTAAGCTAGGGTGGAAGATGTTGGAGTGAAATGAGAGGTTTCGTTATGTTTGAGAAGGAGAGAGGAGTAGGGAGGAAATGATCAAAGCACCCTGCACTTTGAAAAGTTTCAAGGAAATGTATGTTGTAATTCGTGTGGCGTACATGTCGGGCACCCATGGTTGTTCTGATGGTGAGTGCGGCGTTGATTTGAGCCAGCGTCTAAACTTCTTGTCAGACTCTTCACAATGTTTTATGGAGGAAACCTATGCATGTATACTAAAAGAGTTCCTACAAGTTGAGCGACTTGTACGAGACTTATTAGTAGGTTGAAACATGGAGAATTAAGACGGTGCTGTATGGGACTTGTATATACTCATGTCCTTAAAGTTTATGTGAGGAGTAGTAGCATTTAGGAGAAGAGTCCTTGTAAAGGATTTGACGGAGAAATCGTACAATATACGTAGATATGCATGGGAGCGTGGAATATCCTCCTACTCTTCTTTATTCACTCAACCATTTTCTCTCTCCTGTAGGGAAAGGATTGGGCGTCCCACACAATGCCAAGTATATAATTGCTCGGCTACATGCACATCCTAGGAAAATCGATCTCAATGCAATGGAAACTTCTCTGGATGCACTCACAATTATTATTATTGTCCTTTAACAATCTGTGGCAGTGCACTCACTCGAAAATAGGTTACTGCTTCTATGCACGACCTCTTTATTAATGGCGTGTTCCGCAATAGATTTCATTTCAGGCGGACGTCAATAATTTTCCATCTGTCTTCAATCCCAGCAAATCCTCCACTCAAATATTCTTGAGTCCCAGAGCAACGTACAATATATTTTCCCTATGGCAATTTATAAACATAAATCACCACCGGGGATTCATTTGTAAAGTATAGGTGGGACTTGAAATAGACTGAATATACAGAAGTGAAGCCGGAGTAATATTTGAGGTGCTCAAGGGCATTTAGGAGGTTCCTTTTATACTTAAATTGCTGGCCATTCCCGTTTCCCTAATACATTCAATGATTTATGGCCACGTTTATATTCATGCTATTTTTCCCAGATTAATAATTTATTGTTGCAAATGATGCAAAAAATGGTTTCATTTTGAGATAAATATTTTTGCTAAAAAACTCCAATTTAATTTGATTTCCACCAGCGAGTCTTTCGTCACAGCAAAATTTCTATCACGTGGGTTAAATTTTTAGGCACAGTGTGGAAAACTCCATAAGCATGTGATAAAAAATCCTCAAATCACCCGAAATTTTTAGGCAAAATTTGAGCAACTCAAGTGTTAGTAATGCTGTTTTGAGTAGTAAATTAGTTTTTCTCTGATTTCTCCAAGTACGTGTGTTGATAAATGTTTTGACGCTAGAACTTTTGTTATCTAGGGTTTGAGGGCCTCGGGCAATTGTCGAATGTCATTTATACAACGAAAGAGCATGGGTAAAAATTCAAGCCGGAGGTTATACAAAGCAAGGGAATTGTTAAAAAAACAAAGACGGGAGAAAAATATGCCTTTGAGTCAAGATGTGACGGAAGTTAAAACTCAAAGTAAATCAAACCGCCCTATTCCAAGGGGGCTACTACAGACAGACGACCCGCCAAAAACTCCTAATAATTCCCTCTCACTCTCAAGACCAACTGACAATTACAACACACCGAGAGGGAAGGAACAGAAGGCTTTTAAAAAGTCAATAATGGAAAAGCGTTGAGGAGACGAAGACTGAAAAAGAAGCCATAGAGTTCCAAGTCATAATTCATGCAACTTTTCTCCCTCACATACCACACAGTTGTTGATTTTACCATGGCAATGTTTGTACACTCAAGTACATATGTACAATGCATGGTAATTAGCCCGTGAAAAACTCCTTATCACTTAGCGTGTCATCGGAGATTACATGTGTGCTCCTACAGGGTCGGCTAATTCCTACAGGATAACAATCAATTAATTTATTGCCGTAGCTAATAAGGCCTGGCTCTGTGAACACGTGAGTTGAAAACCATGGAAGAAGCTACTCATAGAGACTCCCACATGACCAACTCCCACAAAACATTGTCATCAATAATAAATTAATTTGACGGCAAAGCTTTTCATCCTTCCATCAATAAATCAATTCTCTTCGTCATCATACACTCTCTCACCCTGCTCAGCTTATGTAATACAAATGCTATATGTGCCTTCAAACTAGCACTACAGTCTACCAGCTCACCCACAACTTTTCCTATACTCATCAATTCCAATTCCCTACAGCTGTCAAGGATACAATTCGATAGTGTCAGTATATAGAAAATACAAGGTGGTAGTGTCAGAGAACCCAGTTTAACGCATAATCGAGGTGGCACTTCCTTAATGGAAAATAACTACCATTAATGAGAATCCTACTCTTTCATATATCTACACACAGTCCATGAGGAAAACAATCCTAGAATAATAATCTCTTCATATAATAATATATACATACATATTGCGAAACCTGATAATTTTTTTCACCCCTTCAATCTTCTTCTGATAGTTACATTATACATACATTGTAGTTGCAGATACGAATCCAAACAGGCTGAAGAGTTTCCTCGTGGGAGTCCCTGTCTGATAAAGTACCAGGAAAATATCCTCACCTCAAGGGTGAAGATGAAAAATGGTAAAAAGGAACCATAGCCCTCATATAAAATTGCCTGGCCTATACACACTACCATGCACACAAATTAACATGACGAACCTTAAGATACACTTAGCTCTAGGTAATCATAGTCACTTATCATACATAATTTACCCTTCAAAATTAGGTGTAAAACATTAACAGAAAACTCGTAGATACCAAAGCATATCTATAAACACACGAATTTAGCATATCGTCGGCTAAAGTGCAAAAGGGGCCATAATTTTAGAAGCGTTGTGCAAGAAGGGGCTATATGCAGCGATCGCTTAATTTTCAAAGGAGCCAAGTCTGTACATGTACGTACAGAAGCGTAGCCATGCAAGCAGCTGCGGGAAAGCATATAGCCCCTTTTTGCATTAGAATTGTAAGCGCAAAGAGTTGGAACTATCTCGTATTAAGGATTTCTGCATATAGCCCCTTTTGCACTTTAGCCGACGATATGTAAGTGAGGTAAGCTACAGTTTGTAATAGGAGATTGAATAAAAAATCGCTTGGTTGGGGAGCATTGGAGCGGAGGTGACTCTGAATGCTAATAATAGGGTGGTTAACCACTATGATTAGAAAATTAGGGACCTTGTTGTGGGCAGGCTGAGCATTAGACACAGGTATGTGTAAGACCTATGTATATATTTAATCCTATCTCTTTCCCATTATGATAAATGAACCCCGTCAATATTATCCATCGTCAAGTCCATGGGGGAAAGACTCCGGTCTCGTGCACATACTTAAAGCTTGCTTTGATTTCACAAGGGAAAATAATAAGAACAAAAAATATTGGGAAAAATCTACTCAAAGGGTATCTTACTTTTCACCGTAATAGGTTTTATGGTCAAATGGACCCTTAGTTGAGTAAAAATAATGTTAAATTAACATACACAATAATTACGTTATTTTATCTCTTACCCACGAAAGTAAGAGAGTATGTTGAAGCCCTTTCAAGGAGCATTATAAATCTTGATTATTTTAATGGAAACCCTTGGAGAAGGGAGAAGATTTGATCCTGAAGCAACATCCATTGAAACTCATTAACTGCTTAACGACCCAAGTTTCTGGGCATTATTGGAGAGTAACCACATTCCGCGACCCTGTTGTCAACTGTAAGTGCAAGTTAATTTGTTGTAATTTCTTGGATGGCTCTGTACTATCTTCCCATTTAAATTAATACATATAAGGAGGATTTGTGGGAGGCGGGAAAAAAAGATAAAATGATGGCGCGTGCAGAACCAGCGTCCTGTAATGTGATCCTGGTCTTAAGTTTATTATAATTGGCGGGGGCGCCTGCTGGTGTGAAAATTAACTTTCTTTCGTTGACCTGAGAATGTTGAGCGGCAACACTTCCGTAGGAGTAGGGAGATCACTTAAAGGTTGAATGGAAAAAAGTGAGTTAGTGGGGAAGTTAGTTTTTGAGAGGATGCGTTTTGGAAGGATTTATTTTATTTCGAGACAAATAATGTGTCTTTCTGGTTTGAATGGAGGGAAGAGTGGAGCGGTGAGTGTTCTTTAATCTTGATGTTTCTGGGCAATTGATAATTTTTGGGGATGTTCATGCAATGGCCTTTTGCTCGCCTGTAGGGCTGAAAAGTATTACAAGGTAGGATTAATGGAGGAAGAGATGGTTACAACAGGTGACAATTTATGCAGGGAACAATTGTTTCAAATGCACCGTGGGGTGGTATATTTTCATGGCATGTCATCATGACATTGTGAGGAGTGAGCGAGTGAGCCTTGGAAAACCTCATTCATTAATGGCATGTTGAATGGAGTACGCTCAGCCATTTGCCTTTTGTTGATTTTATTGCTTTTTCTCACGCAACTTTTCCTCCCCCCTTTAGTTCAATAGGCGTAAACTTGCTCACTTGTTTTTTTCAAAACAACAACGGACCACAAAAACAACAGACAATTATCGAAATTAAGATACAATCATGTCTGTCAGGGAGAGAAAATTATTACGAAAGTGAATTGTATAAGGGTGGCAGGCTTTTAGAAACTGCATTCCATCATCTTTTGTTAGGACTTGCTAGGATACTGCACAGGTCAAGTAATCCATATTGTATAAATTACACGACTCAATGGATCATCTTCGTAGGTTCTTACCACCTATGGTTCTTATTTTGTGAGTCCCGCGATACCAGCTAAATACATTTTCCCAACGTATAGTCGACCCCACTTTTGGGTGCTTTGAATCTCAGTAATATTTGTCACATTTTTGGGAATAGACACCACTTTGGTCCTATTTCTTGAATTTTGTGGATCGTTTGTTTTGTCAAATCCATTATAAGTTTTGAAAAACATACAATTTTGTTCAAATCATTTAAAATTTGGTTGCATCGAACAAAACTCGGATACAATTTTGATGATTCGTACCCTGGATCAGTAATGATGATGGTCACATCCGTCGTAATTTTCGGTCAAAATGGCCCTAGTTATGGTCACGTTGGTCGTAATTTTTGGTCAAGATGTTATAACTATGGTTTCGTCGTCAGTCAAAATTAAATGCTGGCAGTAAATATTCACAGCAGTCGACGTTTGTTTCCTTGGGCCATTGCCTTGATCAAAACTTTGGTCAAAATTTTGGTCAAAAGTTTGGTCAAAATTTTGGTCAAAATTTTGGTCAAAAGTTTGGTCAAAACTTTGGTCAAAAGTTTTGTCAAAACTTTGGTCAAAACCTTGGTCATATCAGTATTATGCAATTTCAAGCACCCAGCAGACGCGTAATTAGAAGCAATCAAACACTACAAATAGTTTTATTGAAACCCCTTGTCAATAGCTGTATAATAGTCTGATGAAAACATACTTGCCTTTTCTTACCGAGAAAACAACGGAAATCTTGTTTTCATTAGCACAAATACATTCAATATCAACGAAAGCATCCTCAAACTTTGTATTCCTTAGATAAAATTAATAGGCCTTGTATGTGTGGTAATTCAAGAAGTATATTATCTCAAGTCCATTGAGAGTGCATGGCCATGGCCTCATTCTCTCCCGAACCTATCTATTAGGCAATTAGGGAAAAAATATCCTTGCATTTGGAAAACTTCCGTCATGGAAGGAGACAGGAGTCTGCAAGTATTATTGTTCTTGAATAAATCAAGTGTCAAATTACGGGTAAATAGCCGGGTAAAAACTCACTGTTTACTCTTGTACATGGCAATGGTCTATTTAGTGTCGGGATAGGATGAAATAAATAGACAAGTACACAGAGATAATATTGAAAGCGGTGTGTATTGGGTTCCAAGAAGAAGAAGAAGACGCCTCATCGTCCGATCTGACTCCAAACTATTCTCTCTCATCCTATCCACTTTTTAATCTCTCTATATTAGTGTAGTTGTTATTCAAGCTATAGCTTCAAGTCAAGAATTTGAGGGGAAAAAATAGCTCTTACATCTTCTATATCTATAGATTTCTAATGCCATAAGGATTGGAGTGTAAGTCAAGGAAGAAGCAAAGTAAATATTTGTCAAGGAGCAATTTATCTACAGTGTCAGTTACTTTTACTTATGCTCCGTTTAAATTCCCCCTTCTCACATTTTGACTCCTTAATTTTCTCCATACTTCTCCCTTTTTACCCACCCACACTTAACATTACACATACAAATACATTAAGTTATAACATCAATAAGCACGCCCTTCATGTGCACATTGGAAATTCTAAGTAGGGGACTATACAAATGTGCTGCTATAGGCTGATAAAATATGAGGATTCAAATCACCCTGTTCAAGATAACTTTGTTGATATTTACGATACACTTGAAGTAATTATTTAAACGGAAGCCCAGGGAAATATTAGACTATGATCCATTTATTTTCTAAGTCTTAGCTCTCCCTCTCCCTCTCTCCCTCTCTCTTCCTCAATCTTTTTAGCATAAACATACGTCTCTCTTCTTACCTAACATAAATAGCATGGCTGCATACAAATATTTACCCAAGTTACTTTTATGAGGGATTACCTTATTATCTCCACTCAAAAGCCTTTCGCACACCTCTTGACCGACTCAATTATAAAAAAAATTTCTCATGGTAAAAAAAGCTATCACAATTATTGGATTGATTATAAAACACTATATACGCAGCATTCTAGAAAAATTTCAAATGTAGTCTACTTTCTAGCTTGGGTTGGTTTAAGTGGAATGGTTCGGCTCAGACGTCTTAATAGAATGCGTGTGTGGCAAAAGTTCAGCTCCAAACGGACTGCCCGAGTGAGTGAGTGAATGTGCTGAATTGGTAAAGTGAACTATTGGGAAGGAAAAACTGAGCAAGTGAGTAGATATAGAGTAAAATGTTTCTACAGCTTGAAGGAAAAGTTCTCTGGCAATAAAATTATATACATACGTAGGTTTTACAGTATGGAATGGATAGCGCCCGCACCCTAACCGCACACTAGCTATGGTTGGGTGTAAGTTGGTTAAAAATGTATGCAACCATGTGGTCAAATGAAGTTGATGAAGTGAGGGAAGGATACTTGAAGAAATCAAACATTCACTCACTCATGCTTTAGCACGGAGAACAAACAAGAGAGCCAATCAAGTCAACTCAAGTCAAGTTGTAGGGACGAAGAGACTTGAACGCATCGTCCACTCTTACCGTCCAATTACATGCATCGAGTGCAGCTCAACTGACTCAATTGAAAGTAAACGAAACTAGTGGGAAAAAAATCCCGTGTTACATTCAAGTTCTTGGAACATTTTTGGGAAGGAGCACGTACTATACGTACGGAGAATTCCTCCATTCTCCCCTCCTTCTGTGCTCTTCCTCATGGCAAATTACAGTAAATTATATTAGCTTCTAGAGAGATGTTGCTGAACAAAAAATTATTTTTGTATTTCTATCTCCTTCGGAAATGATATTATTTGCATGGAGACGGAGACTATATTCTCGTAAATATTCCTTACTACGATGCATCCTTGGATTTATTTTATATTGAGCTCTGGGGTAATAATTTTACTCCTTATATGTATCAAGATCAAGGGATGAATCACCAATGATATTTTCAATGCTATTTGTCTGGATGCGGAAGCGAGTTCCAGCGTTCCTTGTTCGCGTGTACGTATGTCCTTCGGAATTTCCATGAAATGTTCTGTGTTCATCTTTTGCTCATCAGGCTGGGTTCAAGTCTTTAATGAAAATTGGTACTGAAATTTTAGAGAAGAAATTCTATGGAATTTCCATCTGTTTTTCATGTTGTTACCACAAGCTAGAATTTTGCAAAACTGATAAGCATATTTTTTGAAAGAAATCTGATCAAATTGTCATTTCGGGGTTAATTTACCTCGAAGTCTCAGATACCAGGGAATCATCTACAAATGAAAATTATATCCTCACCAAAACAGGTGACATTTACAAACAATATCGTGACAGAAATAAATGACATTTACAAATAATGTCCTGAAAAGGTCGTGATCATGTACAAATCATGTCTTAAAAAACAGAGGTCATGTACAAATCACGTCGTTTTATCAGATTGGAAAGTTATAAGACTAACTGCACCATTACTGACACCGGCCCTTTTTGCATGCCATAAAAGATTGCGAAGCAACGATAGTTACAAGACCTTTGTTCTGTTAACTTGTTCCAAGTAAATTGTCTCTTTGCAGGTTATTGATATTTTCAATTCAATTTTATGGGCTCCTTTCCAATATACGAGAAAGCTAACTACATGGAGAATAGTGTGTGTGAGAGAATTGCGTTTATTGGGCTGTATATAGGATTTGGTGGGTATAAGATAAGAAGTCAGAACAATATCCCTCCTTGTCTCTTGTATTTACTTGTTGTTGGCTTTATTAAAGTTTGTTTGGCTCAATGTGTTGGCATTGGATCGGTTCTTAATCCTACCCGGATTGTGAGGAGGCTGGAGGAGGGAGAGTCTTTGACTCTGTCAGATACGATGCATGTTGCAGCTTGCATTTATCGACGAGGAAATGGTTACTAACCACTGCACACACATCACAGTTACATAGCTCCGTTCAATCTACTCACGTGCAATTGTCTGTAGCCAATGGGGTCTTCATCTTCGGATAGCTCCTCTTTAGCTACATTATTTCTCAATACAATGTGATTTTGTATCTACACATACGAAGGTTAACTCAATATAGTCTTTGATATGTACACATATAATTACCTGCACCGTAATATAAATGCACATATGTTCAGGTTTATAGGAGACTTTGGAAATTCAATGGAATTGGAACCACCACGTCTTCATCATAAGCATTAACATTTACTCGAGAATATTTCAAGATCCTCAAATGTTTTTACAAGAATCTGTCTAGTTTGGTAGAGGAAGACTCTGCTCCATCCAGTATTACTCAATAGTCCTGGGTTTTGTCCACCCTTGTGTGCCTTGAGAAGGGCTGGAAAGATGAAAAGGAGATGGAAGGACTAGATATAGTAAAAAAGGAGCGTTTGAGTGGAATTTATACTGAGCTCACACGCTCTACTCTCTCTCTCCCCCTCCAATTCCAGAAAAACTAGTACAGAATCTTAGGTAATAATACTTACAGAATTCACTCCCTTAATACCTTTATTATACACGGAGCAAGAAATTGCGTTACGTTTGATCCCAACCATTGATCCACATAACATTGCAACAAGACCCACTCCCGTAACCCCCACTACCATTTACTGTAGTGAGCACAGAGAGAGAGAGAAAGACAGAAAGAGGGTGCGATATTCAATGCACTTAAGGAATATGGTCTAGACAATACTCGCCTATTCCTAATGTCAATGTCAGTGAGGGTCTGGAATAATAAATGCACTTCTTATGACAATGTCGTTGGAAGTACCACAGCATTGCAAAAGCATTGCTTATCTTTACTGCGAAGCTATATTGCTTGGGCCTATACTCTAGCCTTCGTATTATTAATACATGTGATGATAAACTCGATCTTCACCATTGGCTTCGCTTTTCACTCATCTCCAACAATTAAGCTTCCCATGTATTTTATAACGTAATAATGCTATTAGCGGGAAAATATTTCCTCCACACGGAAACAATATCAGTGACAGCCGGAGGTGACATTATTAATGACATCAATACTTATCTTGACTTATGACCCTTCCCATATGTTCTCATAGTATGTGAGGAGTTTTTATCATATAAACTCCTATTAATATTCAGGATAATAAAATGGAGTCATTATTCTCCATAGAGCTCCCTCCACACCCGACCTCTCTCAAATATTCCCGAAGAGGTCGAGGTGGATTTTTTGGGGAATCTTTCCTTGAGAAGTTCACCCTAAGCCTAACCTATATGGAGAGCCTAAGGGTGAAGCGGGGGAATGATCTAAAAGGAACCCTTTCTCTATACGAATTCCTACAAATGTCAGAAGCGAGGGCAGAAAGATAATTTATTTTTTTCTATTATTTACATTTTTAAGGCCTTACACAGTACACCGGCAAGGAAAGCAAATAATCCTTGATTTACTATCTTCCTACTATTGTGCTGGTCCAGATCAAACGTCATTCATACACATGCTCTTTTACATTAGCTCTCTCTCTCTCTCTATACATATACACATAACTATTTATATGCTCCAGGCAAAAACTTTGGGATTTTCTACATACAAATATTATGTACTTGAATGCTAAAAGCTATGGGAGCTTTGGAGATGTAACTTTCCTATGGTTGTGAGATTGGTGGGGGGAAAGAGCCTGAATATTATAAGATGGTTATCTTTTTTTTTCATGGGATAGTTGCAGGGATAGGAGATAATGTGAAAGTATTATGCTTTAGTGAGCGTCTACAGTTAGATCTTATTTGGTTTTGGTTTCAGAGAATTCCAGATCATAGATAATGTTGAGGGTTGGCTAGAAAGACGAAACTCCAACGTGTACGATTATGGTCAGGAACAAACTCATCTGTGTACTCGTATGAATTTGTATGTGTGTGTGTGTGTGTGTTTGTGTGGATTCTGCTGGGAAGGTAGTCTAAAATGTTTGTGTGGAGTTGAAGGTAAAAGCATGTACATAAATTCATCATCGATTTACTTCCCCTTGCAATTGCCATAACCTCGGATGCACTTTCTCGTCTCCTCCTCCTGCCTCCTGCTCCTCGCATGTTTATTCCCGATGTTTCACCACCACTCTCATCGTCTCAAGTCAATAAGGTGATTTGGCTGGGTGCAGTTTGATGCAGGCAGTCTACTACACAATTGTGTACGTGTGTAAGCTCAATTATTGGAAGTTGCAAGGGAAGGATTTGAGACATTTGAGTAGTTCGACAAAGGTACGTCTTTTGTACATGCTTGTTTTGTTTGTTACTTCTTGTTCCTCATGTTGTGACTCTCAGCGTTGTAATACATGCGTTTGTGTCTGTGCAGACGGAATAAGAGGAACAACACGTTCGGCTCTCCAAAGATTATCATCCACTGATCGTGTTTTATTGGCCAACACATATCAAGGGAGAGGAGAGGAATTGTATTGAAGGAGAACAAAGTTGTAACTGTAAGAATTGGTAGACTTGCAGCTGCCTTCCTCTCTACACTGAGTGTGTACGTATATTGTAATTATAAGGGACATTGAAAATGTTACATTTTCCCTTCAATTCACTCACTCACTCTCAGTCTCATCTTAGATCGGTATAATAAACCGTTAATGTTATATGAGGATTTTGACGATCCACTTTTTTTTACCATTACCCAGTACATGTTTAAGGTTAATGTGGTGTGTAGTCAACGATAACCTTTAAGAAGCTAGGACGTTAAGTCAGCTACACAAACACCGAGGGAAAAGCCTTGGTTGAGGGAATTCCTTCAGCTTATGAGCTCAGCTCTGACTTTTCCAAAAGGTATCCTCCTTTTATGTAATAAAACAAGGGAGTAAGTGTAAACCAATGGGATATAAGATGTAATAGAAGAAAATATAGTAAGTTCATGGGATAAAATCCTTCTACTCCTTGTTTTAAGAGTCAAAAGATGCTGAATCCCAAGATGCTGTAGTGGCCTGGGAAAATCCGTTAGTTTAAATCACGTGAAGTTCATCCACTTGCCGGATCCGTCACTCTCACAATTCTTAGATCCGCTTAGATGTAACTACTCACATGGTAAAGAATTTTTCTTACAGTTGATGCCATTTCCTAGGGTACTCCGCAATGGTCATAAGAAAGGCTTCACCGTATTTTGGAAACAGTGAATTTTTTATTTTGTATGTAGAAATAAAACGCATCTTTACTATTAGGTTCAGGTCTTACTACACCAAAGCTGACTCTTTGCTCAAGGAATCAATGGACAAGATGGCTGTTTACTAGGAAAACAAAAATTTCATAAGAGCAGCCCGATTGGAAAAATGATGGTAATTTATCAAGGGGTCCCTAGAACGTCGGGATTCTACCCTTTAATCTGTGTCAAATTTTGGGGCTCGTTTCTCAATGAAATGGATCTCGTTTCCGAACATTTCCCTCCACCTTATCTTTCATAAGCTTCTACTCATACTTGGTCAAAACCTATAGGTCCTCCCTCACGTGGTAGTATATACTGTACTGGGCTGTATAAAATTTATATATGGTATGCTTAAAGACAAGGGACAATTTTCTAGAGTGACTTTAGTAAAAGAATGATTTCTCCAGGAGTTTATTGGTCCCTTGTCATATTATATTTTGGTACTAAAGCAGAGGAATTTTCTCCCTATGAAAAACTTTCCTTCCTTCCCCTGGCAATGTCATCATCAACATCGTAAATCAATCTCCCAGTCTCCCGTCATTCCACTGTAATAAGTAAGAAAGACCCGTGACTTGTGCGAATGTGCGTGAAAAGGGATGTAGCTAGATTTTGTGATGGTTCGTCTCCATCTATGTATATTTGCATGCTCGGTAACTCGTCACATAAAACTGTCAATCATTGTCAATCACCAGGAGCTCAACTAACTCGAGAGAAACCATCTTCACTATTATTTATGGTATTTTGTTTATTTTCTACAGCAAAATTCCTTGTTTACTCCCTTCAAAAACCTTCCTTCCTCCTCGTCTTTGCCGGAGAAGCAACAGCAGGAGCGTATCGGAGAAAAAAAATCTCTCTATGTTACAAACACCCGCCTCTTGTGTATTGTAACTTCGTCAAGGGAAGGAGCAAAGTGAAATAAAAAGCAAAGGCAATGAAAGTAAAAACATTTGTTATAAAACACTCGGCTCCTACTATTGCATCATCATGAGAGGCAAAGGAAGAGACGAAGCGGAATTTACATTATGGTATTTATTTTCCTTTCAAAGCCATACGAGTGTTTTATCGCTTGTGGTGTGTGTGTGTGTGTTTGAGAGAGAGAGAGAGTGCTACTAAAAATACAAAAGCCATAGGAAAATACTTTCTCTCATGAGAATATTATCATTCTCCTACCTTCATATTTTTAGCTTTTTAAATCCCTTGTTGTAATGTTGCGACAGTCCTTGCATTACATGTGCATTGCTCAAATATGCGGGCTTAGCTACATTCAAGATAGTACTTCCTCATTTTTTTTTCATATCAACTGCACTTCCTCATGGTTACACGCTTTATTACCCAGTGGAATTTTAAAAATTGTGTGCGGTCAAGTCTACACACCAACCCCCCCGTCCTATAATAACTGTATAATATAACACTATTATTAAAATTATCGTCATGTTACTAAAAGGCAAAAGGAGAGGGGCTTAAAAAAATAAAACATTTTTTTTGTTTATGCCTCCTCAAGTCCTCAAAATTAGAGACACAGAAAAATCCTATGGACAACTGCACAAGATAAAAATGGAATTCCAGCTTATTATTATACTACTGAATAAAATGTCAGACTTTGACTATAAACCACCAACAGAGTTAGAGCTAGAAAAATCTTTCCTTTCAAATCATTCCCAATTCATAGCTTCCAAGTACATAGCAGGAGCATTCTGAGCAATAACAATGGTAAGGGAAATTACTTAAAATACGAACGTAGATTTGAAACTGTCGGATATTTTTTTTTCTCTCTCTCTCTTTGCCTTCGTTCCTCCCAGTGCAGTACAAAGTTAGCGGATGGATATACCAAGTAAGTGTATTCTTAAGTTAAGGTTAGAGATGCGGAACGATTCCATTCACCTTATCTTGGTCGAAAGTTATTGCGTGATTGTGTATTTCCATGGAACAGCAGTCAGTGGTTAGGGTTCAACTCAATGACTACGTGAAAGAGAAATTCTAAAAGAATTTACTTGTTACAATACCAATACCGTACAATACTGACAATACGTCAGGTTTTACTGAACACATTGAGGAAGGTTTAGGTTAAAGATTTCAATCCACACATACAAAAAAAACGTCCAATGCATGACTCATAAACTTTCTTCACCAAGGTTATTCCCAATTCTTAGAATTCCTCAAGGGGTGTTCTACCTCTCGGCTCCATACAATTTTTTCCCCTTTTGAAAAATAACAAGCCACATATGTCATATATGTCTCTATATATCTTACGTATCTATGATACTTTCCAACCTTTATTTTCTTTTACCACCTTTAATGTTTTCTTTTGGAAAAAAATTAACTTGGTTTTTTTCATACAGTTCTACTCCTATGTAGAACTATCTAAGTTCATATGTATTGTATCGATTGTTGTAAAGAGAGAGAGAGAGAGAGAGAGAGAAAAATTGTGACGTGAAAACTGACGGGAAAAGTTTGCCATATCCTCTGCAGTAACAGCAAGATCTAAGAGTGAATTCAGTGAGAAGAGAGAAACAGGAAGTGGGAGACTCAAGAAGGAAATGAAGCTGTGTGGTTGGAAAGGAAGTTCTCTTCCAAAGGGTCCAATGCACTTGTTCAGAGAGAAAACTTTTTCAACAGGCACCCCACATTTTTTCATCCACTGCACATGTATATGAATGTAGTGAAAAAAAATTTAGCCGTAAGTTTATAAAAATATTGCCTATTTTTTTTATATCCACTCTGGGTTTTTATCACTTATTTATGGGGCTTGGCTCAAGATACTTAAAATGTATTTTTTTTGTGGCACTTCTTTACTATACAAGTGAAGAAGAAATTCTTTGTAGAAATGCCAGAGACTCTGGTCTAAATATATTATATACATATATATCAGGTTGCAAAATCCTGAAAAAGAGGAGCATATCACTTATGAAGTGAATATGAAGAAATATGAGCTTTACGCAGACACATTCCATGGGGATGAAGTGCTATATGGAAAATATGTCTCACTTCAAAAATCCTCAATCCACTTGCATTTCCCCCTCTAAATCATTGTCAAATGCAGTAAGAGAGAGAGAGAGAGGAGATGGAGTAGTAGTACCTGTGGGCTTTTAAAAATACAATCTGTATAGGCTTTAAACACATGCAAAGTGAACAGTTGACTTGAAATGTCATATCCTCCTGAAATTGTCTCATCCACGAGGGACGACGGATGAACGGTGGGAGAAAAAAAAATTTGAGAGGAAGATTTGATAGAACTGATGTAACTTGATACTAAGGAGGAGTTGTAACAAGGTTGGCAAACAGAGACCCATCAAAAATACTTGGTTTTTTAAAAGTAAAAAAAAACTTTTTCAACCAACCCGTTACTCCTGCATATTACACAACGATGCGGAAGTAGCATGAGAAAAAGCAAGTTAAGTAAAAGCTAAGGAAGGAGGATGCAGTTATATCTCGTGAAGACGAAATATGACCATTTGTATGTAAAAGGGAGGCTCGAGTGTGCATTAAAATATTCTTGAAATCTAAATCCCCCACACATTCCCTTGGTATGTATGAATTTAGATCTGAGGCAAAAAGGTTGAAAGGCGAGGGTTGAAAGTTTCCAGAGAAAAATACTTGAACGTTGTTGTGTGAATACATTGTGGAGAGAGAGAGAGGACGGAAAAAGGCCCTAACGTTTATTGCCCTGACGATAGATACCAAATGGAAGGACCAAGACTGGATTCATAGGAATCATAATAATACATTCATATTTTCAATGTGCAACAATCCTTGGTTGTATTTCCACTCAAATTTATCTTCTTTTGGTAGGGATGGCTATTGAAAGTGAAAGAGAATATACACCTAGCCATGAATAAAACATTATCATATCTGATATTGTTACGTATGAGGATAGCTCAACTCTGCTCCTGCCTCCACCTTGTACGCGTCCCAAATATATTGCACGGTGGAGTCAGGAAGGAGAGGAAAGGGAGAGAAAGAAAAACGAACGGAAGAAGAAAAGTTTTTTTTCTTTCTGAGGGGAAAAATGTTGGCAAGAAAAAAAATTGTATCTTCCAACAATAAATTATCATTAGTATTAACAAGCATTAATTCTAACTAGACACTATTCTAGACACTGGACAGCTTCCAAACATCACACCATTTTATTTATGCTCCTTTCCCTCCAAAAGTTACTATGTTCATTGAGGTATTGAAATGAAGAACTCAATTCCAACGGCTCCTTGCTCTGTAGAAGTTTAAGGGAAAAAATATACTATTTTGCTAATGAAATTTCCAAGGCTACTGGTAGAGGCAAAAAAGATTGAGACCGATGAGAAAATTTTAGCGGAGGCTGCGACAAACGTTTTGACCGCCGGAACCCAAATTTCTACCGATTTCCCGACGACGGGAAATAACGGAATGGGATTTTTAGTTGGTTCATTTCTGTGGAGGTAGATGATTTTCGTACGTAGCTATACATATATCGCTAGGGCAGGGAACATTTTCGGAGCCATTTTTATGACCGTATTTATGAAGGGGTAAGAAAATGTATTTTCCTACTCATGTATACTTATGTTATAGAAACTTATATTGTGGTACATACGTACGAGTGAAACATGTTCTCTCTAAGTAGGTAATGGAGCGCTAAATAAATAGTAATATCTTTAATGCAGCCATTACTGTCAAAGACAAGACGAAAAGGTGCGAATGGTTCACAGGCTTCTCTGAATTATTACTCAGGCTAATGAATATATGTTTTGATTCCCGAGCCAATTCTTGATAATGACATTAGTGGAAAAACATTTTTTCTTTTTAACTTGTACGTTTTCAATGTTAATCCCTTTGGCGGTGGTGGGAAAACTTGTTTGATTTTCGAGGGGCTGTCAGGGAAAAAATCTCTACATAAATCAGTTGTTGTTAAATTTATTTAAACCTCCTTGGTTTTCACAAGACTGATCATTTCTTACATGTAACTTGACTTTTAGGCTTAAGAACAGTTTCACATATGATATTCTTGGGTAAACCGGTTGTTTATTAAAGATTACCCAGATTAAATTTCCGAGAGAAACCTTCTCTTAAAAGCTCTTTCCACTTGTATCTCCTTGCTTGATTGGAGTACTAAAGATCCTTTGGTTTTTGGCTAAACCCCAATAACTCTTTTTTTCTCTTCCCTTTTCACATACACACACACACACACACACACATTCACTCACACACCAAAGAACATAAATTCAAAATCTAGTAACTATAACCACGTGGAGTTTGCTATAAAGTAAGTACCACATTATAAAATTGACAATCGAGGATCCATAGGGATCCCTAGGCAGAGAAGAACTATAGGAAAGAATCCATTAGAAATTGTCAAAGTTCATTCAAATGGAAAAATCAAATGTCAGAGCTCTTTGCGGGTGTGCAAAGTAATTTACTCAAATTGACACTTAATTATTATTGGCATGAGATTTTTTAGCACCATCAAAAAATTTCCCCCTTTCTTCTTCCGAATAGAAATATAAGTTATTTGCTTGTAAAATTTAATTTTTTCTTCCACACACTTTTTTCCCAGCTCTTGACATTTCCTCTTAGAAAATGACATAGTTGAAAGTGTGAAGGGAGAAGGAAGAGTATTGTTGATGTGTACGTATTTGTGTGTGTGTGTGGGTATGTAGCGCGACAAACTATACCATTAACTGAATGGACAATGTTTCCTAGCTTGTTGTAGAATGTGGTTGGTTGGTGGGATGGGATGTTATAAAAATGTTCCCAATAAATAAAAATCTCAACGACTTGGAACGAAATTGAAAATGGATGTAATTAGCGTCGAAAAGTCTTGCGACAAAGTTGAAAGGGCTGACGGATAAAATACTATTATGATGACAGGACCTTTTTTATTACATCATCAACCTTCATTGGTCACTTTTTCCTCCTCCTCCTCACGCCAAGTCCTAAAGTTCTTGAAGAAATTCCCGAGACCCACCACTCAACTTTTCCTCATCTCCTCTAAACCGTAACCACCTCTTGTGTCCTACCACTTGGCTTCTTTTGGCTATGATTTTTTTCTACGTGAGCCCTATAGATTTGTTGCAATCCGATATTTTAAAAAATCCTATTTCCTTTGTATTCCAAATCCATGGAGCTTATACACTGACAAATGTGTGTACACTACACGTTCACAATGAACGTACACATGACATAACCAAATGTACAATAGAAAGTACAAGGTAAAAATGGAGCTTTCTCCCCAGCATTAGTGTGAGAGTGAGCGGGTGAGAAGAAAAAATATTTATTTACAAGCGACATAAAAGAGTTACCCATAACCTTTTCCAAGTATCTCTAAAGTTGTAATGATGAAGAGGCGAAGAATGAACTGGACGAACGGGAAATAATCTTCTTCAACCAAAATCAAGGCCCAGGCAAAGGAGAGGAACAAGGGAAAGAACAATTATTTCTTATGACATTTTTACTTTCCATCCTCCAACTCACAATAGCACTAATGCAATAACACTAAATAAAATGTCCCTAGTTTTTCCATCCGCATTTAAGTGTTTATCTCCTCCCTATAAATAAATCCTATAGTAACATATTATCCAAAATTGAGCTACTTATCCAACCCTTTTGTTTCCATACACAAACCACAAAATAAGAGCATCTTGTCAAGCCAAATCCAATCCAGGAGGCTTATTTCCTCCTCCAAAGGATTACACCTCTATAATATTACAAGGTATACACTCACAAAGGAAATTACCACTCAAGAAGTGCCTAAAAACCATTTAACACACCAAAATTTTGTATTCCATTAATATACGCACATTTTATTATTACATTCAATTGATGGAGGAAGATTTGCTCAAACCCACCCAAGAGCAAAAGTAATTTGAGAAAAAGAGCAAGTAAATCACCCAAGTTTTTTTCCACAAGGATAAAGATATGGAGGAAAAACATTCAAGAACAGTATTATAATTGGGAAAAAAGAATTCCAAGGGGAAAAAAACCGCTATAGGCTGAATTCTTTTCATTATAGAATGTATAAGTATTTTTTTCCCACTACATGTGAGATCTCCTGATGGTTCCTCTGCGTCTCTCTCCACACAACGATTACGGACTGTAATGTGACTTGCTCACATGATTTATGCTGGCCATCAGCAACAGTCCAAAGACTGAGCATTTTTCCTTAACTTTTTTTTCTCACTCCGATACTTTCTCTTAAAAAATCTCAAACTCTATCTCTTTAACATGTAATGTACGTATGTACTTTTTATATTAATAATAATTCCTAATAATTTCCTCTCTCGTCCCATATTCAATTTTCCACACCTTTCCTAAGCTTTTAGTAAGTAAAAGTTTGAAAAAGGAAGTTGGTGGAAAATTTTGGATGGAAATGTTGAGTCAGCCTTTCGTGTCATACCCTCATTCCAGTTAATGTAACAAGTTTCTCATAACTTTTGTCAACCACAGAAAAAGTTTTTTTCCCATGTTCAACCAACTTACAGTATTACCACCCTTGTTGTAATATTATTAGCTCCAGTGTATACTAGATACTCATATATGAGAGAGCAGGGGGTAATTGAGGAGAAAAAACTTCCATGAAATTGATTTCTCGTAAAAATAATTCAATTGTATAAAAAAGAAGCTAAAAAAAGTCATATATTACATACAAACTCCCATTGGAATTTGTTTAGGTTAGATATTGACAAAGGGGAGCACTGGATCGAGTCACCATTGATATTACCACAAAAGTGGATGTGTGTCCCAAAATTAAAATAAGCGAGAAGAAAAATTCCCCAAACTTTGTAGTTTCCCTGGGTATTTTGTTATGTACATGGGAAAGCTAAAGAATTATATATATGATGGTTGTTGGCTCGTAGAGAAGTGAGGGGAGGTTAGAAATGCAGAAGCTAAAAGCCAGAATGATTTGCATAAAAATCTTATCACTCGAATGCCAAGCGTTTTCTTCTTTTCACCACCGACTCCAATTCCTATTAGATCCTCTGTCACACTCTCCATTGAACAGTTTGGATGAGGGTGTCACTCTTATTTTCTCACAAGTCACATAACACTAACTCTCTCTTTCTCTCTCTCACTCTCTCTCTTGAAAAAAAACAAATTTGAATACATAGAAAACTCTCCCTCTTGAGAAGTTTCCCCAATGTCGGAAATGATCATTTTGTTGCTTCACCCAAAAGCAAAGCTACTTTACTTCTGATCCGATTTACTAGTCTACTAAAAAAAATCCATTCACTGAGGCCCTCGCTATGTATTTCTAATGGTATCCAAAGGAAGGGGCCTCCTTCTATGTACAGCTTCCAATGCATTGCCTTCTAATCCTATTGAAACTGCATAATTATTTGAGAGGACTTGCAAACATAGATACACATCACATGGTATTACATTATACATTGTATGGAAGGAGTGGCTCAAGTGTTTAAAGCCTTGATAAATTCTGCTCCTCTCGTGGAAATACATATTTTGTGTGGAGCGACTACGACGGAGCCCTGCCTTTGTCGGTAAGAGGAATGGAAACCACGGTTTAATTCGCTCATGTCTGTATTTTATGCATGCATGAGCTTTCCCATCCTCAATAAAATGTGTATGTGTACAAATGTATAGGAGTATAAGGAATGATTGGCAAACCGAGGAAAATGTTCTTTGGTCAGAAGCACTTCTCTCCCTCATTCACCCTGTGAGTTAGTGAGTGAGTGAGTGAGTGAAAGACGGTCTTATTACATTTTCAGGGCTTCCCATATTTCAAAACTTTATACTACAATGCAACGCTCCAGGCTTGGGAATAAAATGGGATATGATAACGTTAAAATTTGTGTGTGTATGGAAATAGACACATAATTACCATCATCTCTATTAGTGTACTCAGCGGTGGTCTCTCATGTGGGAGCTTGCAATTACTTTCCTCTATGGATGAGAATAACAAATTTCAAATGTGGTGTTGTCGGAAGTGATATTCGCTATTTTCAATTTATTTCCCTTCCATTTCTCTGTATCTCTCTCTCTCTCAATTTTATACATATGAACATGGAAAAGTCTTTATGTCCTTACCTTCTCAAATGGATCCTAAAATGCTGCTGTCCTAATATTTTCGGACAAATTCAAACAAATCATTGTATGAGGTTTATCTATGTTTATGTGAATACTTGCAATTTGCCTGGAGGCTTTTGAATTACATTTTGGACACAATTGTTCTAAGCCCTGGGAATACATGTCAATCATGTAATCCTACATTGTACGGTATATTCCTATTTGTAGCATGTGTTTATGTTGGAATGTGTTATGAGAAAGTTTTCAGAGATTTATTGGTGAGGACAATAGATATTGGAGTGCGTAGGATCCAGCTATGTAGTAAATATTATCACAGGGCTCATATTTCAATTAAAATTAATCCCGCCTTGTGTACATTGTTCTACACCATGGAGTAGGACTGGGATTCAGATATGATTGGCGCACGCATAGGAATCAATTGAGCAAATATGAGAATTTGTGTCCAAGGCTTTGGACCATATAGTAGGAAAAAACATGAGAAGATTAAGGTTAAAATTTTATATATTTTAGCAGGTGGAAGGGAACAAGGGAAGTAACTGGGAAAAATTCCTAGACCTTTCACTTGTATTTACTTTCCCTGGATTCCCGGCGAAAATAATAATAATTGTTAAATTACGGACGAAATGCATTTTTAGGACCCTTTCACGTGAACCAAGCCTGTCACTGGCTACAAGGACATGAATAAATTATTATGTGTGTTTTATCTGTACATGTACATTGGATTGTATTCCCTTATATAAACTATAAAATGTCTATAAGAGTAAACAAATTTATTAGTCAACACAAAATATTCTATGGTAATATTTTATGAATAATAATAATTAAACGTTAAAAGGATGTTCCAGTTTTCGCACTCTACTCTAGTGACTTATTAAGTTATTAACGGAGGGCTTTGATAGTCGATGCTAATCAGTGCCAATCTTAGGTAAAATAAATATACAAAATTTGATGTACATTTCCCATGGGAATTTTTGCAGAGGAGGTGTGCATGGAAAAATGGGACGTAATACATAAAATGATGTGATATTTAACGTAATATGATAGTAAAGGTAGGATTTGGCACAAAAACTGGCCATGCATGTTATGATAATTTCCCGGGTCTTCTTTCTCCTATATGTTGCTACTTTTGGGTTGGAAGCCTGGTATTATGATAGTGTTGATGGGAGAGTTGGTGGGTAAATAAAATATGTGATGAGCCCTTTGAATTTCAAATCTGCTAGAATTGCACACTCGTTAGTTAATTAAAACCGTATGTGGTTGATTCCATTTGAATGTAAATTGTTTTTTTTTGGTGGTGAGAATCTTTCGGATAATTAAAACATTTTGAAATCAGGGGAATACATGCAGACGCATGAGTCCTATCTCGTATTTATTTTTGGCCTGTAATGCTGACGTAAATTAAGAATTTCTACGGATGTTTCTACATAAGAGGAGGAAGTAAATGTAATTTTCTGTTTTGCCATGCATTGCTTTTTCTACCTCAATGACAACACGTTGATTAACAAGGGAATTAAATTATTTATATCAAAGTGAAAAGCATGAAATATATTCAACGATATTTCGAAACATCATTCAAATCCATGAAATCCTCTGAGGGAGCTCTTTTTAGGAAATAAACTAATATGCAATAATAAGTAGCTTTGCATACATCATTTTGTGAAGTGTACTTATTTTGATTCCAAAGACGCATATCACTCGAGATTTCCGTCAAACCATTAAATCCGTTAAATTATAAAAAGACCCCATCATTTTATCCACTTCCGTAGAAATTCCCATAACATTGGATAGAATTCCTCGTTCAAAAGGATCAACTTTTATGTAACGTGGGATTATTAAATATTAAGACAATATTTTTGTAACATGGGCTAAATTTTCTTAGCACGAGCTAATATTTTAGTATGACAAGGTGAAACATTTTGGTAACAAGAGAAAATGTTGCGGCAACACGGGGCAACAATTTGATGACCTGAGAAAAATGTGGGTCAAACAATTCAAAAGTTTATTCATTTCAGTGACAATAATTATTTCGTCCCAAGTTACACAGTTTTCCAGCTGATTTGAATATAAAAAACAAAATGAATAAAAATATATGAGTGAATATTTTCCCTTGTGAACTTCCATGTACTGTAATTGGAAGAGGCTATACCCAGAACAAATAATTAATCATATAGTGAAACACGTATAGTGTAAACACGGAAGACAAAAGGAAAAAATGCAATGTTCAAGTAATTTTCATGGTCAGCCGAGCAAGGACCGGACGGATGTGAATTAATGTGAAATGTAATGAAAACGAATGGACTTTAAATAATTGTCAGGATATAGGAAACCAATGGAATTCAACGCTGAATGCTCAGAGGCACGGGCGGTGTCCATATGTTCCTTCTCCTGTCAACCCACTACTCTTCAACAATGTACGTCACTGTAAAGGTAATTGGGACAATCCCTACAGCGCATCTCTACTACCACATCCAAATTACTAATTGATCAACTCCACTTCTTTACACTTGCTCTACTCCTTGTCCCCCCTATGTACTTCTACTACTCACATCCATGGCCGATAATTATTACCAATGTAATTCCACTACACATTCCATGGAACCCTCCTTATTCTCCTATCCCACTCTTTTCATACACATTTCCACTCTACTCGTAATTTGGACTCGGAAAGTTGAAAATAAATTGGCTAAAATAAAATCATCATTTCCACTTGTTATTTCCCAATCTCTCGAGCTATGCCAGGACTTGAACATAAAATACACAGACAGCGTACTACTTTTGCCTTTCGAACACAGAATGAAAAGTTGAGCCAAAAATATTCCAGTCATGACCGGCACTAAAGGGATTTTGAAACAAATGTGGGAATGGTTGCTCATTTGTAGTTATTTTCCTACAACTATTGCCGAGCTGGTAAATTCAAGCAGAGTCATTTAAAAACTATAATAAAATGGTATGGAGTTAAAAGCGGACTATGTGTATCCTTTTAGCAATGTACATTATCATTTAGAAGTTAATGGGCTTTTCTCCTTTGTCCTCTCAGTTTCCCTATTAATCCAGAGACATGGGAAACAGCAACTGGCAATGATCGTTGTATTTCACACTTTTTCTCTCTCTCTCTCTCTCTCTCTCTCTCTCTCTCTCCACCATCCACGGAAGGTCTCCTATACGCTACAGTAAAGCTATAGTTATATATAGAGCAATAAATGGCAGATATTTCTTGCACGTTGCTATAGCCCTATACTATGCTCCTGTATTTAAAGTAGATCTTTAACGTACATGGAACGCCTAGTGAATTCATATACTTATAGGGGCACGTATTACCCAACGTCGTAATGGTTCCGATGATGGTAAAAGTTACAGAGAATAATGTGGGATTATCCCTTGGAATGGGAAGTGAGGGAAGACTTCACATGTGCCTAGATATAAGTAAACTTACTTCTGTCACGAGAGGAGACGGAGTCAAAGAACTGTACATAGGCAAAAAGGGAAGAGTCACGGCAATAATGAATTCAAGTGAAACCTATAATGGTCAGTGTAAAAAACGACTCATCAATCTGTCTCGACCCACTGAATCCTTTGTGGTAATGACTTTGACACATTCTTCTCATGTCAATTCCTATTTCTCAAACATTTCCATACCTTTTCGTCGTTTCCCTTACTAAAGAACTTCCTACCCATTTTCCTCGACTTTTTTTGTTACTTTTTCCCTGAATAACCAAATATGTAGGCTTTTGGCATAAATCATATAGGGTCACAATTCCAATGAAATTTTTCTCTACCTTACAAAAATGTCCATAGAAATCTTAACTGAGACAACCTTGCAAAATTTTAACAAGCGTGAGCAAAATTTCAACAAGCGTGAGGAAAATTTTAACAAAGTGACCAAAATTTTAATCAATTTGACCCGAAATAATGACCCGTGCGTTCCAACACGTTTTATGAACGATGTTACCCTAATTTTGACATTTACCTGAAAATATTTTATGCCCGTGAAATTTTGCCGGTATGATGGAAATTACAACTGTTGCGACGGAAATTCAGTTTAAAGGAATGACTGTGGCTTGTTTAAATGTTATTATTGTTAAAAGTTAATTATTTAGGTTGGCGCCTGATAGCTAAGTGGCTAGGATCTCGTTTACGAGTGTTGTCTGAGTCCCGGGTTCGAATCCCGGAGTGG
>JAQFXU010001179.1:0-32821 GCA_034693705.1 Spatulosminthurus flaviceps
CCAAAAGGCGCTATAATTTTGCTTTTCCCATAACGTTACGAAAATTATAGCGCCTTTTGGACTTTACCCGACGATATGCAGTAATAGTATATACATATGGAAAGAAAATTTTATGAGGGAAATGTCCATTGGTCTCTGATTTGGGATTATCGATCACAAGTATCAGTTTACAATGGTCATCCCAAGTGATATCATGTAGCATTTGGTTTACATGAATTTTGCATACTTACTTTTACTGTATCTTATACTTAGTATACTTGAACTAAAAGTCAGAGGAAAAAAACCTGGTTGTACTTACATGGGATTAAAGCTCTTGTATAATGTGTATACATATATGCATTTTGGAGGATTTGTAAAGTTTTAAAAATCTGTAAGACTGTGGTAGTAAAAGCTGATGAAGCTCTGCTTGTGGCATTACACATATGGAAAGGATCCAAAACTCCAAGAAGACAAAGAAGTGATGAGACGAAGAAGAAGGTGATGGAAGTTCACGAGACAAAAACATTTGGGTAAAGTTGATGTCTCCCGATTTCTCATGTCATAATGGGGGCCTAACCGTTGACACCATATCACCAATTGCACTGGTGTGCTGAAAGTCGTTCATATTTTATGTCAAGTGGCAAGCTTTCAATGTTTACTCACTTTGCCAATAGTTTACAATACACATATACAAAAAATGTAATGGAAAATGCAAATTAACAACAACCCTCAATCTCTTGAAGATGGAATACATATTACCAATGGACGGACTCTCCGTCTGATCATTTTGATACTATAGGAAAATAATGAGTGGTTGCCACACATGCGAGACGCACATATCTTCCCAATCAATTTATCTGTTGCAGTTGTTAGATGGATGGGCAACTCTTGGCGTGTGATTGTTATAGTGTCTATATAATCACTCCATTAAAACCCATAGGATGGCTAATCGTGAAGGAATCTTTCATAATTATTTATCGGCCTTCGATTTCAAGTTTGTCTTGGCAAATTATTCATTTTTTATCCCTCCCTGTAAAGTGTAACGGCTCTATGGTGACAACAACTCACACATTGTATACACATTGCCAATAACCACGCGGCAATTCTTTGGTCATTAATTTTCTAAATCTCCTTTTCTACCAATCGAACATCATCACTGTCTGACGTGGCTTTGTCACCTTATCTTTTTTTATATTACTATGTCTGTGTGTAATTATTGCAAGTTTATAGGCCTCAATAGAAATAGATACTATAGGATTTTATTACTGTCAATGAGTGGTGTCTCATAGAGATCAAGGAGGAGAAAATATTTGATAAGCTTTTTTATAATCTCTCATACTTTTAAACATACAAAACTTTTTTTTAAACACCCAAAAGCAGACAATCAACTTTGTAAAAAAAATATATTATATTTATATAGTTATATTTCCAAAGCATGTACACATTTTGTGAAAATATAGCCCAGCCACAAGAGGACCTTTACACGCTCTAGCTTTCTCCATAATAAAGGTCTCATATGTATATACACTGATACTATACGCCCCAATAGATATTTAAATACCAGAGAATAGTGACGCGTCCTCAATCATCTCACTATACATAGTTCCTTTTAACGCCGTTCCTACTGTAATTATAAATACCTCCATTAGTTACCACGGCAGCGAACATCTTACAAATGTCCATGTTTCAGTTCAGGAGAGGAATATTAATTTAATAAAATCTATCAAATTTTTTTTTAAATATTGTAAATATATGGTTTGGGTCAAGAATAAGCCTATGCTCATCCCTTAAATATTGTTAGATTAAATTCTCAACAACGGAATCTTGGCATTTTTCTCAAGTGGCTATTTAAAATCTAGAGGAATATTTATCTTCCCTTTGAAAAAAACAATGTGTGGACTTGAAAATGAGAATGAGATGACGGGACTCAAAAAATTTTAACAAGCGTTTAATAATTTTTTGGAGATAAAGTATATAAAGCAAATATATTTGAAAGCATAATTAATCACGGATCAGAGATGCATTGAAGGAGAGAGAGAGACTAACCATGAATTTTAGTGGGGGTTACCTTATAGAAATAATGGGGGCTTGTTTTTAGGAATTGGACACACAGCTATTTGGACGGTATATTTTTGTAATGGTTATAAATTGCGAGGATGAAATAAAATGCGATTTCTTCCCATGGGGATCAATGAGCCCATCGAGCCAATTAACATACTATTTCGATTAAGCGAGAAGAATTTTCCTCCTTTCTGATTCCATCATGCTGAGTACAATCTAATGAGCTGGGGAAGCCATGCAGTCTAGCATACAAAGTACTACTTTAAAACTAAACAGTTTTAAGTAAACATTCAATTTAAGTCATCTTGCTCATTTCCACCAATCTCCGTTTTTCTTCTTGCATCTCGATCACACAAGCCTCATCTCTTAAAATCCTCCACTTTATACCACTTACAAACTTTACCCTGTTTTTGCTAATATATACATATCTATGTGTACGTATAAATACAGATGTATATACGCATATATAGTGTGTTCTTAAGATATACATCTGCACTTACAACATATAACGTCTTTGTCTCTACTTATTACAAGTTTCAGAGAGAGCAGAGTTCTATGTAAAGAAGTGTTTTATTAGCGTCATTATAGCTATGCACCTTATACAGGACTCTGTATCCTTTCATATACACTTTATATGTATATAGTCATAGAGAAAATCATACAAGAGAGTTTAACGATTTCGTCCACTAAAATCTCTCTCCGAGCATTAACCAACCTGCAGTCAATAAATGTGGTGAATACTGATGGCCTTATGCATAGAGAGTGATATGTACTACATAAACGTATCTCTCCTCTCTTTTGATGGTCTTCATATCCCTTGACACCAGACACCTGTTGCATTATCAAATAGCTAAGGGAGTTAAGTAGATTGTGCGACAGTACTAAAACATCCACTCTTGAGACTCTTCCTTCACACACCAACAACAACACCAAGCCAAGACCAAATAACCACTAATAAGATATATTCATGCATCAAAATATATATTCAATATTATCGTCAAGAAAAAACTACGAATTCCTTATGTTGACAATAATAAGTCTGTAATTTATATGCACCGTTTCCCTTGTTATTACAACTTTAATGCAAAAATCCTATTAATATTTTGATAAAAGACGGCGGGCTTATACTTATATAGTCACCTGTCAAAATTCCAAGAGGGTTTTTTATATACATATGAGAGTGAATATATGAGAGTAAATAGTGAAAGAGAATGGTGTAGCTAATGAGAGTTGTGTATTTTTATGCGAAATCAAACTATATAGTAATGACAGTTGCACTGCATTAAAATTCGTCAGATGTGTACTCACATTTCCTGGGGTTAACTACATAGTTTGAGATAGTGTTATGAACCGATGAGAAAGAAGAGCAATAAAATGCAAATGTTTTTCGGAGGGCTGAGACATGGAATCCAAGCATTTGTTATTATTCCCCGACCTCATCCATCCTTATTAGCAAGGCTTGTTAAGGGCGGAGTCTTACACTAGTCAACTTTTTAAAAGGTGCTTTTATCTTTTAGTACGTGCATACTCACATGAATTCTAAAACCATTATTTTTAGTCCATTTTTTTCTCGAGAAAAACAACAAGCATTTAGTAACTTGTGAGTGAGTCAGCCTCATATAAGCCAGCTTTGCTCTAAGCCATTGCTTGTTCTACCTATTGCTCCGATCTAATTATAAGTACTAGCTATATAACACACAGTACCTTCTCAACCTTTATTATACCTCGAGAATAATTTACCTACATATGAGACTGCATATCATTAGGATGTAAATCAGATATGAGGGAGCGCTTACTGAAGAGAGCCAACTTTTTCTGAGAGAGAGAGGAAGCAGCTTGGACAGGAGCGGAGTTCCAATGGTGATTGTTTACTGTTTGAGCAAGAACGTCACATTAATCCAAGGAACCAAGGCAATTTACCTATGTACCATAATTAAAACTAATAACGATATAACTTACACAAGTGCTTAAAAGGTAATAGGACAATTCCTCATGCTCACCTCCGGATGTTTTTTCTTTTATACAGACAAAATACTCAATTACTTATATATTACAGCCTGCATTATGTAAAGTCTGAGACCCCGCAATTTATAAGGAGTACAAGATAAATGTAGTAATAATAAAATAAGTAGATGTAATTAATGTAACGCTTCCCCGATTTTTATATCATGTCTATGTTCCTTTACCATGGCTCAGATCTAACGTTCCTAGTGACAAGGCTTTGCTTGTAGTGCAGTTTGTTATTTTGACTCTCCAAAAACAGCAATGGGTCATGTTTCATGTGAATGTTTCATCATAAATGCATTAATACAGTAGGAAAATAAGTTGAAGTTGTTGAAAAGAAATAAGACTTTGAAAAAAATGTGGGTTTTTTTCTTACTACTATTCCTATTGTGTCAAAATGATCGTAGACTTTTCAGCGGGTTCTCTACAACTTGTATAGTTTAATGTAGAGGAATGTTTTTTAAGGCATCTCATATATCGTTATTTTGTCAGCCCAGGGAACCCTTTATGTTTCTCACTAGTCACTTTACTCCTATTTGCCATTAATATTAGCTTGAGCCCTGGAGAGTCCGTGGGGATACTTGATAGCCGTTTTGTTGAAATGATAGGTTGATGTAATGTAGAGCTCTCTTTCTCTCTCTCTCTCTCTCTCTCTCGCACTCTCAAGACACTGTGGAGCAGTAACCCATACTGTGTGACCATAAAATCAAATTAGCATTCTAGTCACACCAGAGTTTCGGTTGTCTGTAAATTACTTTAATTGTATATGAAGAGAGATGATCATATTTTAAGCTGGACATATGGTCAATCGAAAGTCATAACTAAAGTAGTTTTGTGCGAAAAATAGGCAATTTACACGCAATGCAATTTAACGCACTCAAGTCTCATCTCTCCTCAATGAATGTTCATTCAAGTGAGATAAGGCAAGGGAAGCGCTATATTACAATATACACTCACACTCGGACTCTCTCCGAAGCGACGACGTGGAGCAATTACAAAGAAAATAATTCTTGCAACAATTATTGCTATATTGAACGACATGGATTCGCTTATAGCATTTGTATGCTTAACTATAGCAATTCCATGCTAATATTTGGGTGTGTTCTTCTATGCACGCTCTATCTTCCCTCACTCACTCACAAGCCAGTGAGCCTATAGCTATACCTAATCTTTATTATAGTCATTCACAGCAGAAGTCCTGGCTCTCTTAAAAAAGTGCTCAGAGTCAAACAAACGGTCTGACTTACTTTGAAGATCCTTCAAAGGTAGTAGTAGTAGTTTTTTACACAACTCATTTGTAGACTAATGCATCTATTTTTTTACTACATAGTGGACGGGGTGTTGTGGATGAAGGAAATGTTCAATAATTACCATTCAACAGAGTGTCATGCAGATTCTTGTTTTAGTCAGTAAGGTACTTATGTAGCTTAATAATAAAAAGTATGTAGGTAATATTTTGAGCCAATATATTTATTTACCTTATGGTTTATTACATTAAGCACTGGGATAGAAAGGACGGAGAGCAGACACATAGGACAGTAAATTACAATGATTGTTACACAAGTCAGAAATGATGATGTTGAGACGGAGAGTGTTTTTAACACGCAGGGATGTACACATATATGTGTGTATGGATATGTACATATATTGTTAAGTAGTTTAGAAGCAGTTTCCATCCACTGGATTCTCTCCATGTTCAAGTGTAAGTAAAGTAATTAATGAGTAGGTCTTCCTCTTGTGCCAGGTATTACATTAAATTTTATTTTATTGCAAAAATATGATATGTTCTTTATTTATTCATTATTTCTCACCACCACTTCTTATTTTTCTCGGCCTTTCACACAGGCCCGTCTGTATGTGTGTGTGTACATAAATACATAATGTATGTGCATGTAAATATAAAGAGCGGTTAGAAATAAATATGTACCTATATAGTAGATATATCTAAGACTCATTTTTTGGTACTATGTATGTTTCGTAGGTGGAAAAAAAAGTTGCTATGATAATTATCTAAATTCTCTCCCTATAGGAATTATTATACATTTGGAGGATTTAGAAATGTGAAAATATCATTGGGAATATTAGTTGGATGCTCCTGACTGCGAGAAAAGACTTATGACAAGGAGACCCCAAATGTCTGACAAGAGAACTGCATGTGATAAAGAGTGAGTGGATTCGGCACTCCGTGAAATCATCTCTACCCTTTGATTATCCATTAGTATGCTTTATATGCTCCTAGAGATAGTCTCTTTCTCTCTCGCTATCTATGAATGACCCTCTACAGAATGTATGCAAGACGTTAGACGATTTAATGGGCAGCCCTCTGTCCCATCTTAATTATGTCTCTATTTGAGAATTCACAAATTAAATAGTTGAGGAACGGAGAGGTTCCCTACGTAGACATTAATTTGAATTTTCAAACTGAAAATTGTTTTCTCTCTCTCTCTGTCTCTTTCTGATCCTGACAAAATATTTATGCTTCCAGTTATTGGGAAAAATTGTTTTTTAGAGGAGCTCTCCTTGTTCCTTACGATCTCTGTATATGCTTTTATCTTTTGGTGGTATGGTATTTTATATTTTGTATAATAATATAACTCCCTCATCAAGTCGGAGGACGCTTGAAGTAGTAAGATTAATACTTGGAGGAGTTTCACATTTAATATGATATAGGGTCTCTGTGATACATGGATTAATTAGGAGTGTAATCAACTTGTGTAGGAAAATTAAAATTTTATTATCCATCAAGAATGACGGGAGAGAGGACTAACTAAGTAGACTTATGCTACTATCACTCCCTTACATTCAATCAAAATGTAGCAGCAGGAGCTTTCACACAACATTTTCTCTTTCAATTCTTAAAGGCTTCTCTTCTCTGGGCTCCATTCCCTTTCTTTGGGATGAATGCTGTATAAAAAGGTGACTGAAATCGTGCGCCTTGTAATTATTATTTTTATTTGCTGTTTTTTTCTTTCAATTCCGACTCTATCTAATTCTATTTTCGTTGGAACATTATTTCCCCTTTATTTACATTTTAATTAATTGTTTACTCTTCCAATTACTATTTCCATTTGCTTTTGTCTCTTTCTCTGACTCATCAATTATTATTCTATCATGCCGGAATAAATTTCCCATTGATATCCTTCCCATAAATATTTTTGAATGACATGAAAGTTAGTTGATTAAAAAAATTAAAATAGCACCTTTATTGTTGTATCTTTTTTCTTACAATTATACAATTTACTACCTTTTCCATAAAATTTCTTTTTTGTACTGCATTTATTGTCTCTAATACAAAAACAAAAATCAAACAATGGAAGTAAGGCGTAACAAGTTAATATAATGTTCAATGGAATTCTGGAATGAGTTGATGAGACGTATAAGCAAATCCTGACGAAAGTGAAGGACGTTGACAGTGTGAAGGATTTTGACAAGTAGATACACACATTCACATTTCCACCAGGATCGAATTCCAGCAACGGTAAAAAACATGGTTACAAACTCATCACTGTTTTATTCTAAGTTCCATACCGCCTGACATAGCTGGACATCTCAGACCCACCACTGCATGTTGCGCAGGGAGAGAGATGTATGTGGTGCAAATGAATTTTGTGAAGTGAAAAATAACTGCGAGAAAAGGCTGAGAATTTGGATTTTGTAATTACATGGTGTTTTTAGTAGGTTTAAGGACAATTTTGGGCAATGCAATGTAGGAAAAATAGTTACAGGTTCGAGTGTTAGGAGACGACTGACAAAAAAATTAAAATCATTCATAAAGGAAAACTAGGATGAACTCTGGAATTAGCAAAAAACCATGTAGGTTAAAAATAAATAATAATGCAATTGATTGTACAATTGAGTCGGGTAGTAATTTACATTAAGTGTAAGAATGAGACAAAAATAAAGCATTTCATTGACCAAGTCGTAGCCAGTAATGACAACTAACAACATAATTAACATAAGACACTGGGGTAGGAGTAGCAGACAAATTTACATTGCATCGGAAAATAAGTAATAGGGTATAAAAACAATGACTCAAAATACGGTGCGTCAATTACAGCCAAATTACAATAGCGTACTATGTTGGAACTGTAAAGGTGTGAAAAATAACTCTGTTAATAAGGTTAGGCTAATTTTAGATAAGGAACCGGACTTGCTGTGTATAAGTGAAACATGATTTCACCAATGTAGTTAATTGAAGTTACAATGAACTGAATACCACGAATACAAATCAGGGTTTGTTAGAGTTGCAGCAGCCATTACATCAACATGAATTAAACCTCAAATATATTTTTTATTATTATATTTGTACTTTCGTAACTTTCTTAAATGACCATTCTGACTTTGACTTGGGTGCTGCTTGTAAGTTAAACGGATTAAAGGGTAAAGTCTGGCGTTGGATTTATTTACATAGGAAATATATAAATTATTATGAAGTTGGTTCATATTATCATCAAAGTTGCAGAGGCTATTACAGATGAGTTTGGAGAGGTTGGAAACACAAGCCCACGTCTTGTTTATTATCATGGTCTATCTGATGGAGTTCAAGATTGGAATTTGAATTCCTTCTCGGCAGGAATTAAGTGTAAGTGTGTCTATGATGAAAGCAAGAATATGGAGGGATGTTTATTTTAATTACAAGGAATTTTTCAATGGAATTCAAATGCTTTTGGTATTTTTAATTTCCTTTTACTATAGAAACTTGCGACACAGGCAGGATTTTAATGTTTTGCACATACTTGAGCAATATTCCTCCAAGCATTCTCCCATTAAGTCCATGCTTCCTTTCAGCAAATAGCATTTTAATATTCTGAGCAGACGACAAGGATAATTACCAGATTAAAACAAATAGAAAATCAAGTAGGAGATTGGAATCAAGGCTTTGTAGACATGCATCATATATGATACGCATACTATTTTACCATATAACCTCCACAGTAGCCATATTTAGATATAATGTCAGAAGAAAATATTATCCATCAACTCCTCCCTCATCAGCTCTTGAAACCGTCAGGTAATAATTTCTTGATAAAATGTAAAGTTCGAGAGCGAATAATTATTATTTTCAATATTTAGTCATAATCCTTTTTACCAATCAGTGCAGTGCAGTGGAAGGAGCAGCAAAAGCTTAAAAACGTCCAACATGCAATCAGTTTATGACAGTCCATCATTCACGTTATGTAGAAAATACATCCCTATACATTTAGTATATGTATATCTATCATATAAAGTATACAAGAAGGTGAGAAATAAAAATGAATGAGAAATTTTTACCCCCGGAAATGTACACCTCTCAAAGTTGCCACTGAAAACATATACAACAAAACAGAGAGTCGTTCAATTAATTATTTTGTAGCTTTAAGACAAGGGTGCTGTATTTTTCCTTGTATTTTCTTGTATGTTTAGCGGTGAAGGGATTCAAGAGAACTGGCCCATTCCAAAGGATTTAGTAGGTGAAGATGTGCTTATTTCAACAGGTTGAGTTGCCAGCTTTTGCTACCTCCTTAGTCATTAAATTGTCAATCAAATTCCTTTCATTAGTTGCGCATAAGTCAACGATATATGAACTTCCTTTCCTCATATGTATTATCACTTTATGTATATCCATATAGATTCCTATGTGCACAGGTTAATGGAGTGCAATAATAATTATTGCCAAAGCCAAGATTCTCAATGGTGCGAAAAGGGACTAAGACCAAAGTGTGATCTTTCACTACTGTACTCGCGCTCACAGCCCCACCTCTTCTCCTCTAATCAATTTCCAAAAACCAAAATCCCACAAATATTTCCCCCTTTGTCCCATTTATATATATATGATTAGTTCCTAATACGAACTTCATATAATATGTAAATACGCTAGATCCAATAAGACATTTGCTAAAATCTATTTCCTCATTGCTTTTTCCCATCCATCAAAAGAATCAATCTATGTAAATCTACAGAGATTTGTTTTTTTTCTCACCACCAACCTCCCCTTGAACCCCATTTGTTTTCCTCTACATTCAAATACACCCCATGAGCCCAAAAATACTAAAATGCATATAATACGCTCCACTTAATATATTGTACATACATAAAGTTCTTGAATAAAAAATTACAAGGAAATATAGCGAGGGTAGGAGGATTTTAGCATGGAATTTTAAAAACTCTTTTCATTCATTTGCAATTTATGCGTATTCCCTCATGCCATTTTCTAGATATATGAATAAGAGACAAAAGGTTTAGCTCCGGCCACCCTGCTAACATCCTCGCCATAAAACTACATCAGAACCTCCGAGTCTAATGGTCCTGATGACGGCTCACAATTTATATAGATGGCTATGTCTTTCTAAAAGGTAAAGTAATAATTGTAAATCGTATTAATAAGAATCCACGTAGGTGGATTACTTGATTGACATTTTTTATTTATTTATATAATTATCATTATCTTATAGGAATTTCTCTGACTTGAGAGATAGAGAAAGATAGAGAGAGAGCACCCAACTATATCCAAATTCCAATGTACCTTCACCCTTGAGAAACAAGGTGTTAGTCATAATAATTCCAGTTCATGAAGTCCAATCTGATGGTGGATCATAAAATCATATAAAATAAGAATCTGCGGAATACTAAAATATTACAAACTCCCACGTTGTACTTGTGTAGGGTGTGAGTAATATAAATATTGTGTATGTATACGCATAGATACATATATTTTATAGTCGTTACCTTTAGTATCTGTTACATTTTTCGATTCAGATACACGACTACTTTGCCATTAATTGTAAAGCATTGATCTTGTTAGTTTTCATGAGTCCGCATAGTACACTACAGCAACAACAATAATAATAATAATTGTGGAGCGGAGTGTAATAGGAAGCCCAGCGTGAAGATAGCTCCACTTGGTCATAACTTCATAAATTTTTTTTAATCCTTATAGGCTTTACATGCATTTTCAATTTAGCGGAGTGCGAGTGAGAAAGATTGAATCACTTGTATAAAAAGTCACCTTTCCCTGGGAAAACATATAGCTAATTGTAAAAAGCGCATATCCATGATGCTATGTATATGATCATATACACAATGAGGAAGACAAGCTTAGGAATTCAGAGTGTTATTATTCTCTGTAACAAAAACCTATAGATTTCTTTAAGTACACTGAAAAAGCGTCCCCTACTCTATATAATTGAATTGAAAATTATTAGGACTTTTTTGTATCAACTCCCATGTCTCTCATCGTCAATCTAAATGTAATTTATTACTCCTTGTGAAATTTCTATACGAACGTCAATGAAAATTAAATACAAACCTTTTCGCGAATACTTTTACGTACCTTTTATGTCCCTTTCAATAAATGCTAAATTATAATAAGTTACACATGTGAAGAATGAGAGTAGGAAAATAATATGAACTTTGAGAATAAACAAGTGAGTTTTTCCTTTCCATAGCTTTCGTATATGTATACATGGATATGATTACTACAGTGGTGACCAGTGGAGTGAAAAGTGCCCTGCAATATGTACGCATTTATTTGTAATGAGGAGAGAGAATTTTTTCTAGCACTTTGGAAATACGAGTGTAGGGGAAAAAGCGTCTCTATGTCTGAAAGTCGTAGAGACAAAAGTCTTCCGAATCTCACGTTTTCGAGGATAAATATGAAGAAAGTCATAAAGGATTATATAGACGAGTAAAGTTGAGGAGCAAAGTGATTATAAATTATCATTTTATTGCTTCTGATTACCTCTAGGAGCAGAGTAAAAAATCCTCTTCCCTCTTTGACTATAAAACGTTCATTTGTAATAAGCATAGCGTCTCATTGTGCTCAACGCTTCTTTTGTTTTAGTTGAGTTTGTTTTTCTTTTTGAAAATGATAATTTTTTTGGTCTCTCTCTCTCACCCCTATAATACACTATGCTATGCTATCTACTTGAAAATATTTTTTGCCATTTTATTGCTCAACATGTCATCCTCATATTGACACATATCTATATACATTGAAAGATATATAGAGATTTTTGACGTATGTACAATAATCCTGCACAAATGAGCATCTCTCAGCCCTCCTCAGCTCTATAGTTCATGTCCATAATAATATAAAAATCCTAGGCATTTAGTCTTGTCATAATATTTGGTATTTCCCCCAATGATACAGGCCAATTTGGTAGAGAGAAGTATCAAGAGATTTTTCTTCTGTACATGTGATTCTCTACATTTACTATATGTTCGTCCATAAGGAAAAGCAAATGGAGGAAAGTATAGATTTTTTTATCATATGATGCTCGTGGACCTTGAAAGTAGGATAGAAGATTGTAACTGCTTTATTTAATAAGCAAAATTACCTTTTATTATTTTCAACAAACAGAAAGAGGGAAAAAAATATTAAATTCTTCATGTTTTTCTCTCTCCCCTTCTCTGAAAGTTTTGTGCCAGTTCTTTTCTGCCTCGTTTATCTTTTTCCATGTATTTTTCCTTATATATTATTTTACAAGACGGAAGAGTGGTTGCTGAAGAAAGAAGGACGTGACTTCTCTCATAACGTGAGATATCAGGGAACTAGGATCTTCTCTAATATTTTTTTTATATTCCATTCGTAGAGTTATAACGGAATTATTATTTTAACTTACCTGTGAACTTTTGTCTTGCTCATCATGTCACACAAACTTATCTATTCTCAATTATGTATCAAAATGCTCAGCCTTTTTCATCCCTATCTTTTTATCTTGTGTTGCCTTCACACACACAACAAAAAAACTTTTTTGACCTTTCTAGCAGTCACATCTTCTTTCTCATCTGTCTCTGTAATAAATTTTAGTCTTCTCTCTCTCTCTCTCTCTCTCACACACACAAGTTGAGATGAGTCTCAACTAAACAATTTTTGAGTCAATTTTCACCAGAAGAGTGTGTGCTACCGTTACCATAGAAAAGCAATGATTCAAAAAAATGGAATTTCCATGACAATTCTTCTTATTTTTTAAAAGCATTTTGCTTTCTGAATAACAATGGTATTTTTGTTTGTTGAAAGGATTTTTTCTCATAACTTTTGTCTATTTTGACACCTATTTAGAATTTACCTTAAAATATGCACAAGGTTTTTTCTTCAAATTCCTCAAAGTTTTCATCAACAATTTTATTGGCCTTTTTTATTAAAAATCCATGTGGCTTTTATATTTTTATTCTTTTATGAGAGTTTTTACTATATACAAGATATAATCAATAATGATGGTTCAAAGAAGAGAGAAGGAATTTCCATGTGGGGAAATGAGGAAAATAAAAAGATGCATTGGGATATAAGGTTGAGGATTAGATAAATACAGAAGATATAGAATATAATGTTAAAGGAGGAGAGCGGATAAATGTACCTTTCAAATTGGATAATTTACAGTGAAGTAAAGCTACGCCGTAATTTTTAATGCTCATTACTTTTATTGAAGAAGGCATTTATTGGTCGATAATGCTTGTGAAGACTCGTGTAAAAATATCAAATCCATTAATTTACGTTGTGGATTTTTCACGTCTTCAAGGTTTTACCGTGTATAGTCTGATCCATCCATTATTATACCTTTTCCTCTGACCACTGCTTGTATAAATTTTGCCAATTTTTTCATTTCTACCTTTGAAAAAAAATTACTCATCATCCGCATTACAAAGCGTGGTCAAAAATATGTCAATCAAAATTAGATGTCTCGTGTGTTCTCTTCTGTACTAATCCACCTGTTGTATCCAAACCTTTATTCTTTACTCACTCAGAGATATTCGTACAGTAACTATATGTATTGGCATGTTTTGACGTTCTACGTACATATATTTTCTACACTTTCCTACATACCTTCCACATACCTTTAATAATTTCAAGTGTAATGTTACATTCCATCAAGCAAAATCAAAGTGTACGTATAATTTCCATGGTTTTCAAGAAGTGCAGAATATAGCAAGGCTGTGAGTATAAAATAATTTGAATACATAAATGTTCCGGCATCATTTAGCCCAATTCCTCAAAGGTCACTTGCATCATTATATAGACTACTACTCTTTGCAAATATATAAATCGAGATGTTATTTCCCTTTAGTAAAAGAAACCCCATAGGAAAATCATATGAATAAATTCCTCCACACGAGGAATTTATTCATGTAGTAACAATAATTTGAGTAACAATTTGCCTCGGAGTCTTCCTCTCCTTCAACCAGCAACTCTTTTGAATATCAATGTGTATAATATCCAATTGATTGTGAGCTATGTGTAGCGTACGTATGTACATATGTACACCAACTATTTCTGACCGGTATGAATAAGTTCAGATGAGCTGGTACATCTCAAGGGAAATGATACAATAAGTGAGAGAGATGCATGGGATAGAGAGAAGCCTTTCCAATAAATTCATGGTAATTATGAATGAGGTAGCAACCGTGAAATGTTGTTGAAGCCAAGGAAGCTCCTCATTTCAATTATTCTTTAGTTATGTATATGAAAATTGAATTGTATTATGAGCAGCCGGTTGTATGTTCCGGTTTTCAGTATTGATGTAATTATATATATAGGCAAAGCCCTGGCATGGGTCAGCTCTGCTACTGTAAATGTGATAGTATGTGCTATGTAAAGGGGAACAAAATATTTGTCAATACTTGAGTTCATTATAGATTAGAGTTTTCCAAATGCAGATGGAGAGAAAGAAGCGTAATACAAGGAGCCAGTCATACAATTATTTTTGCAAATGACCTGATGACAGATTTACAGCAGCTTGAAAAACCCTCAGTTTATAAAGAAACAAGTTTCTTACTTAGCTAACTCCACAGTGTCTCAGGCTCCATACACAAACAGAGACACACTTATATGCAGCAATTCTATGTTATATTGTTTAATTCAAATCCTTGTTGTACGTATGTGTGTGTGTATGATTGTATGTTTGTATTTTTGAATTGATTAATTTTTGAACTGTTTTGCACGTTTCCCATGTAACTTTTAGAGATCCAACAAGGCGGAACTTGTTGTTAAAGAGCCAGAGAGAGAGAGAGAGAGAGAGACATGGTCCTGTGTTGAGAACCACAGATACCCCGAGAAGTTGTAGGATAACTCATTTAATGACGTGCTTTTTCCTCCATAGAGGAACTTGATCAAAGAGGATTCCATATGAATGCCAAGTAAGAAGTTTTTCCTATATCCTTGTTTTATTTGTTTCCTTTCGTTGTATCATTTGTACAGGGTAAAAAAGAGGCTGAAAAAAATGTACATACTAAAAATTGCTCGCATTCTTAAAAGGCACCTGCGGATAGAACATTTTCATGTATTAAGAGATACAAACGTAGTATGTATGTAGTACTTGTTAGATACATATGTATTCATGTGTTATTTAATTTGGTATGTATGCAACTTAAGAAGAAGAGGAATTGTAAATGCTAAGGATTCTTCGGTGAGGGGTATATCTGTACATATTGAAAATGTATGGTAAGAAAACTGGTGTGGTTTGAATGAAAGCTGCTAAATTTACATTGAGTGTAAACAATTCGTGCGTAATGTCTTTGTTCACTTGTTCATGTAAGCAATCTCATCAGACATCTCTCAATATTTCCTTAACCTTTCACACTTCTCTTGATCAGTCATAGCAAATTAATCCTTCATTGTTGTTCTTGGATGTAATAATAATTCTGTTGCGTGCCAGAGCGCAATTCCAATTCCCCTCTCACCCATGTTCCCTCCTCCCTTTTTGAATTATACAGAGCAAGATATAGAGTGTATTGGTAGTGGAGGAGTATAGTATATTTTTTGAT
Organism: Spatulosminthurus flaviceps; assembly: GCA_034693705.1. Classification (NCBI taxonomy): domain Eukaryota; kingdom Metazoa; phylum Arthropoda; class Collembola; order Symphypleona; family Sminthuridae; genus Spatulosminthurus; species Spatulosminthurus flaviceps. The sequence goes on from JAQFXU010001179.1 coordinate 15,784, forward strand.
ATAGGTGTATATACATGTTAGTGACAATAGCCCATCTATTTAGCCATATTTATTTTCATTGTATGGATAACATTACTTGGAAAAACAAAAAAAAGAACTGTATTTGGGAAAAAATCAACGGTGTCGGGAATGTTTTCCCTACATCTTTTTCTTCGTTCACTTATTTGGCCAAGATACAGTTACTCCTTTGATTCCTAAATCATACTTGATTACGATTGTTTGGTGAGAGATATAAAAAAAATGCCATGTATGTACATGGATTTTTTCTCAGCCTGTAGATAGATTTTCGTATGAAGATGCCAAAAATCTGGGGAAAATCTGATAAAAAATTTGACGCTTTTTGTCAAAAATTGTTTCATTTGTTGTTGGAAATGAGCCGGGGTTGTGGTGGATTTAGTGGATATTTGGGGTTTCTAAGGGTTTTGGGGAAAATGGTGGGGTATAACGAGAGGATGGGAAATAATTATAGCTAGTCCGCATTGTGGGGGCGCCTGCATCGCTAACTGACAAATCCATAAAATAATTGTTTACTTAAGTCATGCTTTATAAATAATATTGTCGTAAGGCAAATACTGTTATAGTTTCAGTGAAACAAGTTATTATTTCTTTCTCTCTATCCATTATTTATTGTTTATTTTAATAGTTGAAATATTTATGTTATTTAATCAGTTTTTACCCTCGTGTCTATTCCAAATTCATTGGAATTATTATTTTGGATTTACTTCCAATCGTCGGAATACATTTACCACCGGAAAATGAACTCCGTCCGGGAAGTAAAGTTGCGCATGTTTGTTTCTCACTTGAAGCGGACTCAGTGATCCCACAATGCTGCTCTCAACATTATACCAACTTGAACATTAAATCAGCCTACCATATAGATATATCCCTACCTTGGACCAATTTACATATGTATTTATTATTTAATTTTAAAAATAAAAATAAATGACTTGTAAAGTATAATTTTAAGTTTGTTTTTCCAATTTATTCAAGCACAAAGATCATGCTCAGTTTATAAAGTATTACGTTGAAACTATCTGATAAACTTGTTCATTTCGCAAAGGATAGTATTTCTGCACAGTCGAAGCTCCCTCACGTTATCATGTGCCATTTACAAACTTTTAAATAACATTAGACTTCTCACCAACAAAAATCCCTTACAAATTGCATTCAAATTTTAAAAAAAACCTTTGCTTTTTTTTACCTAAATTTAACCTGTCACAGTGGGCGTGTCCTCCAGGTGAAAGAAGGGCGCTCACCAAATTTACCATCAACGCAAGAAGCTTCCCGCCATTTTAAAAAAAACTCCTTAAAATCCCCAAATATCACCTATAACGTAGATTTTGAAAGTTGATAATGTAGACACTAAAAAAATAAGGGAGATCATGTATAGAGATTCCAATAAAAATAAAATACAGAGATTCTAAAGGAAAGATAAGAGCGTTAGATAATAATAAAAAATACGAGTAAAAAAAACAAATTAAGCCACTTGTTTCATTCCAAAGAGTTTTTACTTCCTCTTGTAATTGTTTTCTTTTTCGGTAAATGAAAATTAGCATGGGCTTTAAACTCAACCCTTTGAACCAAATTCGATGAAGAGGAGTGGAACGAGTAGTAAAACTTTAACATCCTATACACACGCCAATTTACAAAATATGTATGCATGTATGCAGCATACACATATACTCCCGTAATAATATAAACTCCCAGTAAATACATAATAATAATTCTCAACCTGCACAATGAATTAATGGCTTATCATTTTGAAATCGAGGAGTAGCACTGTAGTTGCTCAAGTGCATATTGTTAGCAATGGGTGAGTAAATAACTGTGGTGAGGAAGTATCTCCAGAGCTTTTCTCACTTTTAATTTATTCACCGTGTGTTTCTCTGCGTATATGTACACATTTCGTATATGTGCTTTAATGAAAGTAGTAATGATTTATTTCCTCTTGGAAATCAGATGAGCATTTTCTATGTTTAATAGTCCGAGAAAAAATATGCTTTTACGTATAAACATATTTAATATGGAGAAAAACATGCATAAAATTTCATAGAGAGAGATTTTTAAAAAATTCCTTTTCTCCTATAGCTTCTACGCACCACCACCACCGCACCGTCCAAAATGACTACTTGTTTCAAGGAACCCTTTGATAATAATACGAAGAAGTAAAAGAGGGAAAGATATAAGTAAAAGGCAAAGAAGAGTATCCTCTCATGAATAATTAAGTACACATACATAAATAAGTGTCACTCTCCAAATGAAATGATACTACATACACTCAGCTCCAACTAGCAATAAACATAACTTAGTGTCAACAGTTTTTTTTATTTTAAAATTCTCATACTTTTCTCCTCCAAACACCTTTGCATACTACACACTTTTTGGTCCTCCATACATAGAGTACTTACCCTGTACATTTATATGTATGTTATATATGTATGTTATAATAGTTTTTCCTTTTATTCCTCTTCTCTCTCACCCCTTCAAAATGCTCTTTAAAAAAATTTCTGATTATTAGTTCACAAAAGCAATAATAATGTATATGCATAGACGCATTATACTAAAAATAATATCTATACAAATCTTTAGTCTTCGAGATTTGTCCTACAAACAAAATACATATTTTTTAGTGCTTCGTGCTTCCATTCTTCTTCTTTTTCCTCTTATGTTCGTCTTTTAGAAATTAATTGCACCACCTGAAAATCTTTACATTATTATTGCATTTCAATTAAGTCACTATTTACTAACCCTGGCTTTTACTCACACATTGTAATAATAATTATGCACTCCACACAAATATATAGAAAAACACATGCAATCATACATACATTGTCAAGAGAATCCAATTTCAATAAGTCTTGTTGTGACTATGATTATTCATTCTTTGGTTTACGTGGAAAGTTTATTTTGACAAGCTATTTATTAATCGCGAGCTTTCGGTGGCAAACTGTCCACCATCTACAGGCGATAAAATGCAAGTGAGGATAAAAATATAAGCGGCTTAAAATAACAATTTTTCGAAATGTGATATTCAAAATTATTTAAATTATTTATAAATTATTATTTATCACTTATTGTGACTGCCGTCCGTATTTTTTTGGACTCTCTAGCAATAGATATGGCAATAATAATAATATAATAATAGGCTGGGAGAAAAAGGACGGAACCACAAATTAACCCTTTGTTAACATCACATTAATCTGTCAAAAACTTGAGATTTTTTCACTTCAACATTCTCTCTGTAAAGCTCCTCTCCCTTTCATGAGAGAAACTATTTACACTACTAGGTATACGGGAAATAATAATAATTCGCAAAGTGGCATATATTTTCTTCATGTACAGTTTGTTTTGAAAATTTACATCCTCAAAATTTATACATAAATAAAATGAATTTTTGTTCAGCTCCTCAGTGGCCAATTAAAGATTGTAGGAATAAAAACTATGACTATAAAATAAAATTTTCAAATCCATTGTTTAGTGACCTAAAAAGGAGGAAGATTTTTACAATAAGTAATATTTTAACGCTGTAAAAATGTACATGTGCTACTAAAGAAAGAGGCAATAATTTCCACAGGAAACTGGTTAAGGAAAACGGTGTCAAAATATTTTGGGAAAGAGGAACTGGAAGATGAGAGGCTATTAAAAGTGAGTGAAAAAAAAGAAGAAATTATAAGAAGCTACAAAAACAATTTTGTGGCTCCAAAGAGACCGCATTAACACTCTCATCTCATGACAATTCCACACCAATTTAATGCTATTTACGTACAAATCCATACATATGTAATTGCCTTTACAAGCATGCAAATACCAAGAAGGGTGTAAATTGTGAAAAAAATTGGATTACGGCGTCGAGAGAAGACCAAAGGTAATACGTGCGAGAGACATGATTTTCTATATAAAAAATATTCACACACATGTATACAAATCTGTGTAATAATGTTATTTATATGGACGAATCCTTTAGAAATGTGTACATTATAAGAAAATCTATACAATGCAATGTTTTCAAGGAGGAGGAGGATCCCATATAAGATTGAGACCGAGAGAAGAGACAAGTTGTAGGAATTGCATGCATCATATTCCTACACATACACACACACATCTTTTATTTATCATGCAATCCAGCAATCTGCTTTGTTAGTTTTACCTATGTACATACACATACACACATATCTATTATTTAATACTACATCAAAAAGGAACATCTTCTTTGAGGCTAAAATCCACTCAAATCTCCTGCTCTTGTTTTTTTATCCCCTTTCTTTCTCCTACGTCAATGCAATGTAATAAGCTTCTTCCTTAATACTTTAGCGTGAAAAAAACTTCTTATGCTTGTAAGATAAGAATATAAACAAGCGCTAATGTGTAGCAATATATATTTGTGTGTGTAATAGGATTCTTACAAAACTTACCAACTTACTATAAAACTGTAGCGTATAAACTTAGGTTTAAGAAAGGCATCTCCACTTTACATACACATGTAAATACATAGCCAATGAGAAAGACAAAATAGTACGGAAATTCTATAGAATTTAGCAGAGATAGAAAAAGACACAACTTTGGATGTAATAAGTACATGCTCAAAGCTCAAAACAAATCCTATGTAAAGAATATATACATAGAGGATACGTATATTATGCGGACATAGAGGAATAAAAAAAAGATTTAAAGATGAATGCAAAAGATTTAGGATGGAGTAACATTATAGTTGAATGTGTGTACAAGTTTAGGTGCAAGTATGCATCCATCCATACGTGTGTGTGGACCTGGACAAAGGTGAAGGAGGTGTAGTTGGGGTCGGATTTCCATTACGTTCACTAGAATGCATTCACGTAGTGTTTCATGATGCGAGTCAGAGAAAATAACAATGAAAAAGTCAAATGAAGGAATGTGGAGGCTTTGGATAAGATAGTAAGTCAATACATTTTGTCTGCATTTCTCTCTTGCTCTCCTCTTTTTCCCTTTTTACTATTTAATACTATGCATCAAAATTCTATACGGATATAACCTACTATTTATATTTCATATGGCTCCATCATATACACGCTTGGAAAAGTCAACGCTTGAGACGCTTATCATTTACGAATCATACACTCGCATTGCTCAATATATAACTCAAAAATCAAAAAATACCATTGGCTTTTTTACTCTTTAAAAAGTTTTAGAAAGCTAAATGAAAGCATATGATATGGACATTTTTCTGGTACTTTTCATGGACAAAATTACTACTACAACATGTGTATTAGAATAAGAGCCAAGAATACTTGAAGCATTTTTATTATTATTGTATCAATGTAAAAAGTAAGTGCATGTTTTTCTCATACAATAATGTATAACAATTTAAAACTAAAGCCTCGGGAAAGCCTGAGGAAAGAAGAAAAAAATTCACTTGGATTTTGTGGCGCCCGACTTTTGTGCATCTTGTGCAGTTTACAAGAATTGACTTATTATCGAATATTAATCATATCAAGACTCGAACGTATAAATATATAAATCCATTAAAATGTATCTTCATCTCAAATATTTATTTTCCTATTCCTGCAAAATAATAAAACCATTGCACAATAAGATTATGGACATACATTAGGAAGCCAAGCAGGATATTGGGAATTGGAACTGTTCTTGAATTCAACAGGTTTTTATGTATGTAGGAGATAAATCCAACCAAAAATAATACAGAAAGTTGCATTGTCTAAAGCTGGCCCAAACTTATTGTTGTCCATACATATAAATGTGCGTGGGTGAGTAGATACTTTTTTTCTTACCTGGAACTATAAATGTAATCCAGAGATTATCATACTGAAAAGTTTCCTATATAAAATATTGAAATAGAAAAAAAACTTTTTAGCTCTTCTTCCTCGAAAAAACTTGCACTAAGGAATACAAAGCAATGCAATGGGACCATTACGAGCCTTATAAAGGTTAAGGTTGTGAATAGTACAACGGCTTATTTCCATCCATATATAAAGGCTAATGGTAAGAATTGTCTTTGGATATTTTTAAAATGATTTTTCCTCATAGTAAAATAATACACATATATATGAAAAGGGCACATAAATATTTTGTTCCGCAACCGTCCGTGCTCTTCTTTCCTGTCTTCTCCACAAACAAGGTACATTTTCCCATCAGAATAGTCAAGATAGGAAAGAACGGGTGACGGGATGAGCGCATATGTCCACACGCGTCAAAATCTTTTCTTCCAACCTCACACATTTTATTTACTATGTTCCACAACCACACACACACATACTATTGTAAAAACATAGAGAAAAGAAACCACCTTGAATTTATTTGACCTTTATTTAGTAGAGTAAAAAATCTGGACGTTGTGTTGAAAGGATTTGGAATTCCATAGATTTTTTTCCAAACAAATTTTTTCAAAGGGATGATTATTTTAGTACCTTTGAAATATGCAAGAAGAAAATCACATTACCAAGTGAATGTTTAAAGGTCTAGAAATATATATGTGACCGTGTACTACCTTGATCTTCAACGCGCCAGAAATTATCCTTCTGAGGGTTCAATATCATTAGATAAAATTTGATTGCTTCCTATAAGAAAAGTTTACTCGTTGGTGTGTTTGTGTGTGGTAACTTTTTATAATTATATTTCTGGTGACTCTAAGTCTATAATTAATTAAGAATAAATCTGAAAGAAAAGAGCCAGCCTTGAGAAAAAAATAAAAATTGAACTCTGTCTGTGGGAGATACAAATATAGAATATGACTTTCCAACTCCATTGATTTGAGAGTGTGCTGGTATTGTGGTATGGTGGTTGTGAAGAGAGAAAAAAATCAAAATTGACTTGATGAGTGAGTGGGTGAGTGTGTGTGGAAGAGAACGTGAATTACTCATAAATTTATACTCTAACGGAAGTGACACGAGAAGAGGATTTCGGAAACATATTGGGAAATTTGTGCCTTCCGTAAGTACAAACACTCGTTACTTCACTTGATAAATTTAAAACCCCTAGTCTATAATCAAAAAGGTTCTCGTGAGAACAATATTATTGTTGTAATGTAACGTCATCCGAGGTTCTTCTTGAGTATCTACTGATGTACATATGTGAACGTGTGTACAATATCATTTCATTACAACTCCCGTTACCATAACTACATTTGCTCTATGATGGGTTGAGGAGAGCGTATAGAACGTGAAGTTAATATTAAAGGGATAAAAGGAATGATCATATATTTTTGTGGAAATACCACGATCCCAAAAATCTTTCCAACATTTATATATGTAGTAACGCCCCTGATGGTCCAGGTTACTCATAAACTTTATACTCTCTCTCACAATGTAATGAGGAGTAAAGTTCATGGATTTTAAAAGAAAAGCTCTGCTTGATATTGTGAGATCAGAGAATCAGCAAGGAGCTTTTTCTATAGGGAGAGAGACAGTAAATGAATTTAATTAAATTTACAAAAAAAACATTCAAAGGATATGGACAAACTGAGTTTTTTCCTACTACTACAACGGACGGCTTCTCCTCATCATTCTCTGACCATAGACTACAAGAAGCATCTCACATCTCTGGACATGACTCTGAGTGATGTGATGGTTTATGCCAAAGAAACTTATTATTGTAACAGTGAGAAAACGTGAAGTTTGCCTCCAAACAAGCTCACCATTTCATAATACATTTTTATGCATGGGTGTACATGTAATAAGTACATATATTTGAACCTAGTATTATGCTTTACATGGTATATCTATATGTACTTGCTATGTATTACATACAGGCTTATATAGAAATTTATTCTACATGGATTTTCCTAGGACTAAAGAGCAAATAATACGAAAAGGTAAGTTTTGAGAAAGAGAAGAAAAAAATAGAGTAAATATAAAAGGAAGGAGAAGAGATAGGATTTTGTGTAAAGGAAAAAGCATTACATGTCTTAAAGGAGGAAATCAGAAAAAAATTTGACGGAGAACTCCTTCCAAGTCGTCATATTGGCTTTTATAGACGAATAGTCTCTCCTGCTGTGATGGATATTGTGTGTAATATTACATTATACATTAGATTTTTTCCCATTAGAAACTTTGTGTGTTCTGTTTCAAGCTCGTTCTGACTACATGGCGCATACGTGCTTGGACTTAAACTTAGCAACAATTTATACAAGAGTCTGCTCATTGCTCCTTCCAAGTTTTCAGGAGAAGCCTCATTGGTATGGCATGGGCTGGATATTTTAACGAGTCTCTACTGACTTTTCATACTATACACTATACTACTGTATTTAATACATTTCTCTTTATACCCCTATATAATATGTATGTAATATATGAAGATGGCACAACACCTCTGTGAGAAGTATATTTTTCATATACAAATAACCTCTTGTCATCCCAACCTCTTGTTGGAGTTGATAGCCAAACAAATCATATTAACATATGCTAATACCCATCCAAGTATCATTCCTCTCCTTCCAAACACCAATCCTCTCCTTCCATATTGCCAAACAATGGGCAGTGGGGGGAAAGAGATTCCTTGAGAGGACTGGCTTTTTTCCAATCTCACTCATCCATCCATACAATAATACAAAATATGTACATATCTACACACACGCACTATATTTTATCTCACTCGAACATTTTTAACTCAATATTTTATTATGACATTCACCAAGTTTTACGATGAGACTCTGTCTTTGAAAATCCGCCATATAAATTGTGCACTTAAAAAATGGCCACTTTACTCCATACCCTTGTCTCTACAATATCCATCACGAAATATGAACTTGAAAATCCACAGGTTTTTATATTCTCACAGTACTAAATTTATCAATATTAACAACGATAGTCTATCAGCCATAAGGTTTAAATTTTCACAGATTTTATTAGGAAATTATGATCTCCACTCTTTAACTGGTCTACCAAAATTTCTGGTACTGATCATTCTGGAAGTGTTTTTGTGAGTACATGATCCATAGAAAATTATGTACAACGCGCAATAACGTTCAGTTTCCCATGTATTCTTATGGGATTCGGATATACGTAAATGCTTCAAGGCGCTATTGACTAAAATTTGACGGCTGGTGGATGAGACAAAAATTCACGTTTCACGCCACTGGGATTTTAGCCCCAATTTTACAGTGGCAATTGAGACGCTTATGACAGACAATTTAAACCATGCTTTTACAAATGCACAATCTGACAGAAAGTTTTTGATACGTGAAAAAATCCGATGCTCCAACCAATGTCACTGGAATTTCCAACTCGGCACTTCACTTGACTGGAATTTTGACCTCAATGTGCGGGAATTTACGTGAACATTAAAAAAATTCCGCGGTTTTTTCCAATTCTAATCTCTTAGCAATGATAAAGTATTGTCAGATGAAGTAATAACATTAAGAAATTAAAAAAAATAATTTAAAATACAAAATATTAAAAAATTTCATAAAAGAAACCCAAGTAAAATAGTAGCTTGTACACTATTCCCTATATAATGTTCCATGCGGCTTTGTAATTACTATACAAGGCTTCGCAATGCCTATGACTTTTATCCTTGAAATTGAAAATGCCTGCATCCTGGTTTTAGTGTAATACAAAATGTACGTGCCTAAATACCTCCCACTTAGTGTTTTAATTTCATTTTTATTCCTGTTGTGTGTGTAGAGCATAGGAGAAACTTAAACAGCACTACCTCCACTATACCCTTGACTCCCCTCATAACAAAAGGAACCACTAACGCCGAAGTTTCACAGTGTGTTATTGGACAGGTTATATCTGAGAATTTATAACTCGAACATAAAGATTGGAAATCTATTATTTTCAGTCATAAATGACCATCGGATTTTTTTCCTCATGCAGAATATAAAATATTCTCAAAGTAGCCATTTTCTTTATAGCACTTTACTCCATAACTCTTGAATTTATACTCAAGGCTCCATTACATTCCATAGGGGTCCTTGGGTTTCTTCCACAATAAGCATATAGAGACGACCCATAATTGAGCGTAAGCATTTATTTTTCATTATAGTTTTATATAGCATTATAGTTTCATTATAGTATTCATTTTCCCTTTAGGTTCTACAATATCTTCCAAAATGCATTAAATAGGACTTTATATATCTACTCCTATAATAAATGCGTGCAGTACACCATATATGAGAAAATTTTCTTATTACGCAATAATTATTATTGTTAGTACACATGTAGAATTTTTTCCCCTCTCTCTCTCTTTCTATGCACTCTATTAAATGGAACAGTGGAAATATTATTCAAATTCTCTCCATCCTCTCCCAAATGCAATGGAGGATGTAATAAGAGACACTTGTGTCACAATGACAATTCTAATCTGTTCCTTTTCCATATTACTTGAAGGTACTTTGAATCGTTTTCCTTGAGCAGGAGTCCATATAAACAATCCTAATGGAATAAATAGTCAAAAGTTGTTTTTTTCTCCTTACTCAAATGAGCAAAGTGAGTGAGTGAGTACAAAGGGCAACAAAAATACTTATAACAAAAGTGACCAGTATAGACATTGCATTTTTTTTCTACCACTGCCCTTTGAGCCCACAATACATTGCCGCTACATAAATATTCAATATATATCTTTCTGGGGACAGCCCAAATCTTTCAGAGTCAAAATATTCAGTATAAACTTTTTATATAACTTCTTCCTTTTCCTATATCAAATTAGTATATAAAAGCATGTAAACATTAAAACATATTTTCATATGCTAAAAATTCTTGATAAAAATTCTCATTTTAAAAAAACGCACGTATACTACACGTCGAGAAAAATATATAGGAAAAAGTGTATAAAAGCTTAAAAAATATTTTGAGCAACATTTTCCCCCCTTTTTTCTGTACGTACATATATGCACTTGACATGTCGGTCTGGATGAATAGAGTAAAAGGTTACTACAATAAAAGGGAAGAATTATATTAAAATGGAGCCATAAAGAAGATAATATGTTGAGATGACGAAGAAGAGACGAGAGGAAAGATGCCCATGGTGAAGGTAGGGACTTGTAAATGAAACCATATGGGGTATTTGAAATTAACAACAAGAATGACCACGTAATGAGAGTAAGAGTGAGCATTGAATAGTTTTAGCATCACCTCTATACACACACAAACTATACACTGAAGAGAGGAACAATGGATGCAGATGATTTTTTCTTCTTCGCTTCTTCTTCAAAAACAGAGGGAAAAGTAATAAGTCAAAGGAAAGGGAAAAGAGGAGCCACTTTTCAGAGAGATTATCTATTGTGGAAAAAGAGATGCGCCGCACTTTACCTCTAATAATTTACCTTTTATACTGAGAGTAAGTTATTAGCATGTAGTATATTTTTTGTATGTGTGTGTTTGTGTGTGTCCGCTTACGATTACCTAATGTCTTATTACTATAAAGTCATATAGTTAAGTATAAGGGAACTGTGCTAATGATAATCAAAGCTCATTTATTTACATCCATAAAACACCTAAGAAAATATAATATACGCTTTTAATGGTATAAGAATTTTAGGTGGAGCTTTTTGGAACTCTTGTGTCTCTCTCTCGCTCTGTAAAGTAGGCTCACTTTGACTTGTAGATTTAACTAGGTAATTGTCTATACACTACCACCATTAGCATAGATTTGTGGGATTTTGCCTACTATGTGTATGGATATGTATGCATGTTACTATACAGAGAGATTATAAATTCTAAAGGATTTTTACATGCAAATATTATGCTTTTAAACATTTAGAGTTTAGAGACAACATTACTATAATAAAAATCATAGGATACTTTACAAGGAGTCAAGTGTCTTTTATGTGATGCGAAATTTTTTTCTCATTTGTTACGACTCTTATTGTTACGTATACATTGGTACATATTTTCGGGAAGGTATACCATGTATATTTGGAAGGTCTCTCACTTATAACAAATATCTCCATTTCGTCGGCCATACGCAGAAATCCTTAATACGAGATAGTTCCAACTCTCTGCTCCAAAGCCAAAAGGGGTTATACAAATGCCCGCAGCTGCTTGGATGGCTACGCTTCTGTGCGTAAATGCACAGACTTGACTACTTTGAAAATTTAACTGTAGCTGCATATAGCCCCTTCTTGCACAACGCTTCTAAAATTATGGCCCCTTTTGCACTTTAGCCGACGATTTGTTTTTCTACTAATTGTACACGAATTAAATATACACGCTTGAGAACACATTTGCTTAATAAATTTATGAGATTGATCCCCCACTTTGCATACTTATACACATGTTTTATACTGATCATATATATATACTTTGACTATTATACTCGACTCTGTCTAATATATACACTTTGTACAATAATAATAATAACAATTGCCGAACTTCATATGTACATGTATTTGTTTCCCTGGTGAAATTATATCATGGTTGCCATGGTCATTTATGTAGCCACAACTCTCTTGAATTTTTTTTCTCTTGTACAGCCCGTAGCTTACATATTATTACTACGGCGATCTTTTACATATAAGTATGTAAATTGTACATGTACTTATGCGTACATACTCCACCGTGAGTTATGAAGGCTTGACAGGACAAGCTATAATCACATTAATTCAACATTCATTCCGAGTTGAGCAGAATAATTATTTTTCCCTTTGCCTTTTTCTTCTTTTCCTAAATTTTTTTTAGCTACTTATGTCTTTGTTTTGGATCATTATAGCTTTACCTTGTTCCCTAAGTAGCTTTTGTAACGTGTTCAGAGTCAATTGCCCAGTTTTGCTTAAAGAGGTATCGAAATATATTACAAGTGTGTCAACTTAACTTGGTCAGTATCATTTGAGGATTTTCCTTGTTTTTTCTTCTCTATGCTCATTTATTCACACTCTTTATAAAATGTGCCATTATGTATGAAAAAATTGGATTGAGAATAATTATTGAGGAAATTTTTATTATATAGGAAAAATTGGGAAAATATTGGAGATTATCTCTTACATAATATGTAGATACTCTGGGGGAGGGGTAAATATTTGTAAAAAATGTAGGCTTAAGAATTATGTATTGGTGGGTAATGGATTGGGAAGAGGATAAAATCTCATGCAATAAAATCTCACATGATAGGATCTTTAGAGCTATGCGCATGTACTACACATTGATTTAGTATATAGGCTGACAAACAACACATTTAATTAACATAGGGTTACTGATAGCCATCAGTAGTAGATACACAGGGAAAAAATAACAAGCGAAAAATGCTCAACATACACGAGAACCTCATTGTTACTTCATATAAAAAAGTCACATAATGTTCTCTTTCGCGCTCTCTCTCTCACTACGTCCTATAACACACGCCATAATGAAAAGAAAAAAACTTATAATTCAGAAACTTTTTTCAAGTATTATTTTCTATATAAAAGTGTATACTGTAATGTATAAAAGTAAACTGTATATATAGTACTGTACTACATATAGGACGTTCCAATCGTATAAATTGTGAGTGAGGTAGATCTATGGAAATATAAATTCAAATGAAGAGCAAACGCCTTCATAGAGATTAGTTGTTGATTTCCACTTGAAAGACATTGATACGTGCATTTTATGTAGATGCTTACGTAAGTAGGTAAGTACACGAAAACAGATCCTCTGCACACTTACTTATTACACTGAACGCTCCTTTTCCAATCATTCAAGGAAGAACATTGAATGAGTCAAAAGTAAAACAAAGTGTGTCTATATTACAATTGTATAGCTTATATAGTGTATAGAGGAAGAGGAATGATAATAATTCTCTATATGTAAAATTATGTAGTAGGGAAAATCTATATGTGTGGTTATTATGAGTCAAATATATCATGTGGACTGACTCGACTCCCTTTTTCTCCTACTATGAGTAATAAATGAGAGGTAAAGGTTGCACATATAAATGTACACAGAGATATATGTGAGTTTTGTCTCTACTAGAGTGAATATTATATGAATATAGATAGGGACAAGTGGCTATGCATAGGCCATGGACGTTTATATAGCCAAGGCTTATCTTAAATCTTGAGAATTTTTTCCTTGTCGTTCTCTCATTGTTTTTTAAATTCTTTTCGAATTCGTCTCATTATCGTGAAGGTCGAGTTCTCCCTTGTCCATTTTTTTACGGATATTCCCTACAGGGAGTTTTATGTATTTTCATATCTTAATGCGCACACTGTTCGAACATTTTTCTCAAATAAATCCTATCGGCTCTCTCACTCTCCAGCCACCAACTGAACGGATTTTTATCCCTCACACAAACACACACTCATACACACACATACACGTAGCTACATGTATTTATTTATGCTCTTTTAATTGTATACATAATTATATCAACCTAGCTCTAAAATACCTATGCCTACATACATATGCTTAAACACATTTGCCTATAAACATGTGCTTAAACACATATACCTATAAACATACGTTCAAAATACATAAGCTATTGCTATAGTATATACACATAGAATATCTTATGGTAAATCCATGAATGTAAACTAAAGGGGTAAAAAATGAGCCAACTTAATATGTGCCCTTTAGTATACACACTGAATGGTATTCATGCCCTCGCACCACGTAGATACATTTACTGTACGGTAGCAAAATCCAATAGAATAAGACTGTCCTCTCAATACATTACCTAAAGATATATGGGAAGGAGATTGGAATAAGAAGGTGATGAGGATGGAAAAAATATATGGAATCAAAGTCTGAATGTTTATCTGAAAATTCGACCAAGGAATTTATTTTAGTATGCATATTTACCACTGTACTGTAATGCAGAGTAAATCTTCCTACTACTGTTTATGTATTGTATTATATTTTGTACTGTAAATTCCCCAAGTATTTCTTGCATCTCTTCCCTCAAGATAACAAGCTTTTTTTCCCCGACAGCCCACTATTATGAGTAACATGGAAGATAAAGCTTGTTAGCATACCTTTTGCTACAATGTGTAAAGTCTCGTCCAGAAGTTAGTGCGAGAGATAGAGAAAGAGAGAATCGTCGGAAGATTACAAATAGGATGAAATCTGCATGTGTGAGGTCGGTGAAGGATTTCATAGACTATTAAGGAAGGTACTTATGAGAGCCATTCTCTCTACCTTGTGGACTTCCAATTAAATCCCATGACTCAATGGAGTGAGATTTGAAGACTCAAACACTTTTTACTACTTTTCTCTCTCTCTCTCTACTATGTTTTTTTAGGAATATCAAAAGATTTTTGCATTTAAATCGCTCAGCAATAATCACCTCGTTGAATAAATTACGTACCTTTTACCATACTTTACATACCTTTTTTTTCTTTACTTTCCGTCTTGTCTCCTCAACTATTGAATTATGAACCTCCTCTTTAAAATCTCTCTTAGATTCATAGATTTTTTTCGTAAGCCTATCAATAATAATGGTGTCTAGAATTTTAAGCTACAAACAAATGTATTGATGATCCATGGCAAGAGCACAATTTCCAATAACATTATAAAATCATTTGCAAATGTATACTTGTGTATACAAATAAAGAGTAAAAATTGCTTCTAGTTTCCTTACATAAAAATCCATGCTGCTATTAAACACATGATATCAGGAGTCTGTAAGTTAGTTATATAAAACATATTATCTCTCCATATAAACAGAGTCTCTTATCAATGTTCAATCTCTACGATCCTCATGATCGTCATGCAATATCATCTGAACGATCGCAGAAAAGCTGGAAATGTATACTCATAGTAGTGAGACAGAGAGAGAGAGAGGAGGAAAAAAGGACTCGCGCTTATATGAATGTGTTATAAGTGTGAAGTAAATATAGGTAATTTACACTACTTGAGAACATGAAAAGCTGAGCCTGAGAGACGTTACATATTTATACACACACACACACTCAATAACTCTAAGGAAATAGTAAGAATATCCTTGCAACAACCTGTGAGCTTAAGCTTGCATACTAATTCCGAATAATAAACGTAATTTATTTTTTTTATCACTCTCTCAAAAAGAAGTTTATTGTGTGCAGAGCTTTTGCTTTCAAGTGGAGAGGAAAAGTTAAACTTGGAAAAAAATTAAAGGTATGCCTTTATACATGGTAATGTATTTCTCATGTGTGTGTAAGGAATAGTTTATTTAATACTTGTGATGCAATAGCACTCTTTTACAAATACACCTGCAACCAGAGACAGAGAGTGGAAAAAATTTAGAGGCATATAGAGGGAGTAATTTTATTAGATTTAACATTGTTCCTTCTCTTGTTGTTGTTATTATTATGATTGTTGTTGTTGTTGTGGTAAAACTATACAAGCTTTTCCCCTCTAATAATATCAAGAGTATCAAGAATATTAATAATTGTTTTTCCTTCCCAAGTTAAATACCCTACAATTTTATTGGAGTTAACTAGATATTTGTTTTAACCTGGAAAATCTTTCTTAAACACTTTGGCTTTTAAAAATAATGAAAATCATAATTATTAATAAATGTACTATTCGTGTTTTTGGGAAAAAGTAAAAAAAATTGATGGAGTTTAAAATGCGTTTTTTGCAATGTAAAAGCATACATAGTCAATTGTATTGTAATGTTTTCCTGTAACACACAAAGCCACTTAAAACATTTGAATTTTTTTCCTATAGCAGACAGTAATAGCTGAATGTTAAAAGTTTGTATATGCTTATTAGCATTGCTAATATGAGGTAGATAAATGTTACCGTGTGTATTTATATTGAAGGTATAGAACGTACAATTAGTGATTCTCCCTTACATAATATGTAGGAAATTTTAAACGAGCATATGTGAAAAGGCTGGGCCGGACTTGTAGTAGAGTCGGATATGAGCACTAGGAATAATAGTAATAAAAATAACAATAACAAAATGATAATAAGATAACGAGATAAACTTGGCTCTATACAGTAATAGCCTTTGAACATTGGTGGTGCTTTTTAAATACATGGAAGACATAAATAGGACCATAGTAATATATTTTTTAGCCTGTAAGGTAGAAGCATGTAGCTATATCTTATTTACTAAAAGCTTCGTGGTGATGATGATGATGATGATGATGGGGTTCGTCCTTATGTACATTATGTTGTACAAACGTAGAACGCAACGTCCTGAT